>MU172921.1:604465-817656 GCA_016695475.1 Suillus decipiens | reverse complement strand
GCCACTGCAAACCCGCAACAAAGGTTAGATTGGGATATCACTGCCACCAGCAGACAGACTCTCCACGAACCTATAAAATAGCTGGAAACGATGCTCGCATCAATGGTCGGCCACCAAGAGGGATCATCTGAGACTATTGGCATTCTGTTAGAGGGTGGCTGCGAGGGAGCGGTGAACCTGATGGACATATGATAATAAAAGTGTTCGTGCTAGATATACTGCCTAGCATTTGGTTCCTGGGCCCTCCCCTTAGTCCACAAAAGCAAGCATGTCGCATGAAGAGTGGAGTAGACACGGGGGAAGGTAGGAGATAACTCACTGAAATTTCACTAGTTTGGTTGCGTGGCACGGCTCATCATGATGGAACGTGATTATAGTTCATCCAGGTTTAGTTCCGTCAGATATGGGCGCGACTATGGGTGCCGATCACTTGGCGGCCACCGTCAAATCGATCAATGTGGTAAGTCTCTCAATATATCTTTTTTTAAACAGTGACCGCCCCCAAAAAAACCACTCAAGCTATCTCGCGCGCAGCAGAGGGAGCGTATAGCTGCGCACGCACTGAAGGAGGGTGATATTGGAGTATTGACGCGTAGTGGCACACTTGCACATGTTGTATGGGCAACTAAGGTCGCTTTGGGTGTGGGAGATTTGAGAGGAGATTCGATTGAGGATGTGGTCGAGGGTATCTTCAACCTCGGGCTTCAAGGCCTTAAGGACCACCTAACCTGCAGACACTCGGCGTGGGATGAGTTTGTCGAGGATGTGCTTTGCAGTGTTCTGCCACCGGTCAATGAATGTTTACTAAAGTTAGTGTACTTCCAACGATGATCGATGAAGTTTCCCACGGATGCAAGTGTTGTGGAGTACCAGAGGTCCTGACTGGATATCATGTAATCACGTTGTGATTGGACAAAGGCTCAACTATTGAGACTTGCTCTATGATATATTCCCTACATATCATCTGCGACTAGTACAACATATACACAATATACATGGTAAGATACATCAAAACAGCAATAAATCTATTCAGCAAGGACATCATCAACTCGAGGGAATTCTGGATCTTCGCACCTCATCCTGTGGGAATAATGCATTATATGATTCTGCTCAGTCTGCTCAGCTCTGTCAGAGAACCGCTCAAAGTCAAATGTCAAACAATCAACTTCGCGAACTTGTCCCACAAATATTAATCGCGGTCAATGACCGTGACTTGGGTTCACCAACTGGCAGAACATTGATACTCCTAAGGAGTGCCAGGTGTCCGGCACTGGCAGGAGTCCTAGCTCGTAGTCGGTATCGGTCTCTTCCATTGATAGAACCGCCACCTCCCACTGTAGATGTTTGGCCTTGGGTTGCCTTGCAGTCCGTCCCCGTTCCACTGGCCACCTGGTTACAGTCACTTGTCAAGAGTGTGGTGCGGGCTACTGTATGAGGTCCTACTGGTAACAAGGCAAAGTTGTGGAGTGTTTGATGCTAACTTATAGACCCCTTGAACACACTGCTTGAGTCCACATGCAGTTGTACTTTGGGGATGGAATGTCACGATAGAGAAGCAAAATATAGCTACCACCCATAGCAATACACAAATACCTTTTTTTTCGTTTTGTCTAGACCTATTGCAGGTCTGTTTCGCGACACCAAATAACCACCAGGACGAGGCTTGAAAATAAAAAGTAAATTGCCCTGCTCTTTGCCAAGCATCCTACAAGTGTTAATTGCGAGTGTTTTCCCGGCTACACACCATCGCCAGTGGTTATGTGCACACGCTCCCGGAAAGCAACTGAAACCATGCCAGTTCCTCCTTCCGAGTCGGTGTCGGCCACAAGCGCAGCGTTAAATTCTCGAACGCTAAGGATCAGGCGCGGTCCTAGCACAACCATCTGTACGACCGCAAAAATCTGAGAAAAGCCAAGATAAATCTGAGTCTCCAAGGAATATGGGTTCTGTAGAAATGATGAATCGTGTTCGCATACGGAGGTGAGTGTCAGATCAACATACCGCTGAGAGTGTTGGAGATAAATAACCGATCCGGAAACAAGATACAGCAACAAAGCTAATACGTTCAGAACTTCAGTGAAAAAATACAACCACATGAACACTGTCAGAACTCACCTCGTAAAGTAAATCACGTGAGTTTTTATTAGCACCTTGAACAAGTTCCCCAGAGACCCTCCTCCTGATTTTTGCAGTTCACGGATGTGTTTTACAGCAATCCAGACCGCAAAACACAGTGCGAGGACTTCTCATGCAATGCCGATTATCCAAGTGATATCGACCAGTAGCATGCCAACATCAAAGCTAGGGGAGCACACATAACTGTCGGAGAGAATGAGAACCACTGTTTTTTTGCCAATGAGCGTGGTGGACCGTTTGATCGTCATTCATAACGAATACTTACCCGCTGAACTATTCCTAGTTATCATTCCGGCAATTGTCCCGTTGACGATGCTGATAGCCAGGAAGGTGACAACGAGAGTTATCAGCACCTTCCTGGATCGTCGATACATGGCATATAACCGAGTGATTATGATGACTTGCATTGTTTCAATATCACTGATGAGTGTATCACAGCTGTGAAGCTTACTGTTCAGCATTGCAGTCGAGACGAAAGTTATCCAATTCAGCGTGATAAAGTCAATAAGACCTGAGAAATCCAATTAGTGACCAACCTCGGAGGATTATGCATTCCAAATCAACTCACACCTGTGGGAATCATTATATTGAGGTAACGAGCTGGTCGAGAAACTCACTTACCCCTACATGGTACAATTGAATACACGACGACAAGCATCACGTGCAAAATACTTACTGTATCTGTCAACGAGATTGTCGGGACTTGAGCTGTATGTCGCCAATCAGAATAAATAAACATTGTGTATACAAGGAGACATACACAGTATGCTGATGCTGGTTTTGAGAAGTGGTACATTAGCACAACGACAATGCTGAATTTTGCAAACATACACAGCATATATTATTCCAATATATCGCAGCTAGAATATTTTCAAGTCAGCGTGAGTTGCTGACCACAGTTATAATGCAAGCTACATACACACAGATACATAGCAGTCATCAAGGACCAACGTTGCCTCTGTCGCAAATCAATGTTGTTCTCCTGACATAGGATTCTACTCACCCAGACAAGTTCGACCTGTACAATAAAGTCAATCTAAGAGATGACTGCTTAGGAAATGGCATGAACTTACCTCTTGTGCAAACGTCATTGCTGGAAGTGTTATGAGGATTTCGGCAGGTCTTGAGTACCATCTCACTCACCCCAATCGTACCACACTGCAGCGGAGGCGGCCACTGCAAACCCGCAACAAAGGTTAGATTGGGATATCACTGCCACCAGCAGACAGACTCTCCACGAACCTA
The DNA here is from genome assembly GCA_016695475.1 of Suillus decipiens. Taxonomy (NCBI): domain Eukaryota; kingdom Fungi; phylum Basidiomycota; class Agaricomycetes; order Boletales; family Suillaceae; genus Suillus; species Suillus decipiens. The sequence goes on along the minus strand of MU172921.1, from coordinate 814,275 downwards.
TAAAATAGCTGGAAACGATGCTTGCATCAATGGCCGGCCACCACGAGGGATCATCTGAGACTATTGGCATACTGTTAGAGGGTGTTTGTGAGGAAGTGGTGAATTTAATGGACAGATGACAAAGCGTTCGTGCTAGATATACTGCCTAGCATTTGGTTCCTGGGCCTGGCTTAGTCCACAAAAGCAAGCATGTCGCATGGAGAGTGGAGTAGATCCGGGGGAGATAGGAGATGATTCACTGAAATGCCATGTAAGTTCAAATCAAAGGCTAACTGTTGCAAGGGACGGACTCAAGTGCAATAGGATTGCATGGATGTAAAATCTTACCCATCCGTCATCGAAAAGTAAAACCCTCCAGTTAACAGATCATTGATGTTTCATACGCGGCAGCTAAGGCGACCTTAGTAGCTGCCGTCTGGAATTTCAATAGTTGGGTTGCGTAGCGTGGTTCACGGAGCGTGATAGCTCATCCAGGCCATCTTAACAAGGTTTAGTTCCGCCAGGAAAACGGATCACAAATTTGTAATTGGGCACGACTAACATAGAACTTACTGGACTGTGCGGCAATGACCTCATTAATATATCCCGCATATCAAATGAACCGCTTTGTATACGGATCAATCATCCCATGTGCAACTGGTAAGACATCACCTAGAAGGTCACAAAGATGCGAAAAAAAAAAATGATAAGTAGCCAGTACGGTAGTACAATCCTGAAAACTGACGCACACAACTAATCCATTATGTGGTGCGCGCACATTAAGGAGAAAGTAAACTGTTTGCTGTGTACTGTCCAATCGAGAAAAAAAAGTCATGCGAATGATGTAGTGACTTTCGAGAGTGTTGAGCAGTTGTATTGACTTCCTTCGACAGAAAACTTTCATTGTGTTGAACACATGTCAATTTGCCTTACGGTCCAGTAGGATGAGCTAAGATGGCAAGGTAGCAAGGTAGCCGAGTGACCCTCCTGGAACGTGTACAAACGAGACAGCGATCATTCAGCTGCAGGCGTATGAAATGTTGTTAATGTAATTGTGGGGCTGAATGGATCAGAAGGTTCGTATGTATTATGTGCACCTTCAGATGAGAAAGTACATGAACAACAAGATTTTGCGACAAGAAATGTAATAATCCAAACCCAGTAGCACACCATATTAGAAAATATGACTTTTGAGTAAGGATAGAAAGGGAGGGCAAAGCGTGATATGAGTGAAAGTTTGAAGTATGTACATCTAGTTCTTCCGACGGAATGAACTGCCTGTAAAAGTGACGTTAGTGCGGAACGAGTACCACAACTCCATAACATACCCTCCGTCAGTCTCGCCTTACCACCCGTAGGTTGGCAAAGGACACTTGCACACGAGCCGCAAAGTACGACTGATTGTGCATGAGAAAATACAGTAGTAATAGCAAAGCATCCTAGAAAGCAACAGTGTGAGATCACTGTTGTCAGCCCTGACATAACAGGACGCACCTGGGCATTTTACATCCATGAAATAAGAATTGGGCGATTGCACGAGACGCTTCAGTTTGTGCTGCTTGCGCTCATGTTCTGCAGAGGGGTTCAATAGATCGATAGCCAAAGGCTAGGCGGATTCTTGTGAGTGTTTCGAACAAATAAACAGGACATACAGCATACCATTTTTAACAAGCTTTGAGTGTTTTTGTAGTCAACGTTGTTGATGACAAGCGATACGCTAACGATCGAAGATGAGAGAAAACTCGATGATGATGATGATATGGGAGATAGAGTTAAGAATGACTAAGCTTGCGGAACCGTCCGTCCGCTGAGTCGACCGCCAGTCCTGTTGCCAGTTGGTCAATCGACCTTGTCAACTATCAAGCGGACTTCCATCACAGTCTTCCATATGATAGACTTGGAACATCATTTTTTGTGCTTCAATCCGAAAGTACATTAGCGGTATCTCTGATTAGGACCAAGGAAATGATACAAAGTCTCGGATATGCTTCCTCCCAGAGAAAACAATAACATTCTTGGGCTATCATTAGGATATCAAGACGTAAAGGTCTGGCGCAAACTTGTCTTTTTGTCATCTACTGCAGACTTCTGGCAACGCGTGTGCTAAATGCCTTCCCACTATTGTTGTCAAAAAAGGAAATTGTTCATGGTCCTTTTGTTCTAGCTTCGCGACCATTATGGAGGGGCGCTCTGCCAGCAGCATGTCTTTGTTTACCACTGGCGTCTGTTCTTGGCATGGCATGTGTATAAAGCTTAGCCCCATAACCTCCGTACTCTTCATCCGGGTTTTGACAATCCAGTCATCAACTTACTAACTTTCTATCCTTGCAGCCAGGTTCGTCATAGCATCTGTTCGTCTTCTGTCTCGTTTTCAGCTAATTTGCTTTATGATAACTTCCTCTAGTCTGTTAGGTGAGCTAGCTCTTTATTTTCATTCCACGAAACCATAATTGATATCATTTCAGACGTTTCTGTCTCTTGCTCACATTCGATCTCCCCGTCTAAATCAAAACTCAGTACTGCTTGAATACTATTACACTCGCAAGTACATTTCAGCGCGCTTCACTCCCGCATCTATCATCGCAGGACGATTTCTGTTATTACCACCCATTCAATCTTTCCAGTTACTTTCTCATTTACATCATGACTACTACATCGGACCTTTCCGTCACTCTCGCTCAGGCCATCGCCTATCTCACTCGTCCTCTTTTCCTTACGCAATCCGCTGCGACAATCATCAGACTTCAGCTCGCACTCGAGGCAAACTTAACTGCACTCTTTGCCCCTTCTTGGGCTCCTAAGGAGCCCCTCCGTGGTTCAGGCCGGCGTTGCCTCACCCTCTCTCCTGCTTGCCTCCCCCCACGTGCCGTATATGCCGCGTGCCTCGCATCTGGTGTCCAGTGGTTCGACTGGATTGCGGTCATGGGTGGACGTGAGTTCGACTTCTTTGTCGATCCAGGATGCATCTCTGTGCGGTTCGGAAAGGGCACCAAACTCATCACAATCTGGTCAGAGGAGCTGATGGCCCAGGCCATTTCCACGACGCCCCATACGCATTTCAGCCAGCCACCATCCGAATCTAAGACATTTGCCCAGCAACTCTTGGAGAATGACCGCACGGATGACGATGAACTTTTCGCCTTGATCGCTGACGAAGTCAGTGCGCCTACGTGGATGACCCCCGTCGTTGACCGTTTCCCTGTTCCCCCACGTTCTGAATCACCGCTGTCCGCTATATCTAGTGATTCATGCTCCAGCTATCGGTCATCCGATTCGGACTCCTGTTTCTCTGCGATAACCGCCTCTACCTTGTCCTCTAAAAGCGACGGTCAGTCGTCCCAACTCTCCCGTCGCGAGAGGGCCAGGCAGGCTCGTGTCTTTATTGACACCTCCAAGACTGAAGTCACCCCTTATGACGGTGGCAAGACTACTGTTCTCACCGGTGGTGTGATGCTAGGTGCACCTTCCAAGGGCAAGAGCGGCCCGTCTGCTCCTGCATGGCGCCGTGTATAAACGGCTATCAACCTGCCTCCCTAGATCACTTGTCGCCGATGAAGTTTCAATAAGTTCGCACTATTTGCCTGTACGCCTATTCATGCCCCAACAAATCCATGAACGACAATCTGGACGATGTTCTACCATACCACACCGTTTAACATCTATCATACCATTTGCATTACTTTTATTGCTTTGTTTTCGTAGCTTTGATTTAGATCGACCCTGTGTAACATTTGCAGACATGACTAGGACTTTTTATCTTTGCACTTTCATTTACTGTCGATTTCCTGTTCAGTGTTACAATTTTCAGTACTATAGCTTCACTGTAATTGTATCGCGCTAAGCGCTCGTGTAGCATGCTGGATTTCGATGAGTGCCTTCACCGAATGTTGTCGACTTAACGACGGCGTCGGGATGGCGTCATGTCGGTGGAGTTTCTCCGATGAAACATCAATGCGCAACTCCAAAAACGTCATACTGGCCACAGGCAACAATTACTCAATCACGAGGTATATGAGGCTGATCTCCTGGCCGCTTTACGTTCTCACCCCCAATCCTCGCTTCGTCTCATCAAGCTTTCAATATGTCTAGCCAATCCTTGGAGCAACGGAAATCACTCTATTCCCGTGAATTAGCGGCGTACACATTCCGGCAGTGGACAGTAGCACAGGAGACAATTGATGCGCAAGGATTGGACGCGTGCTTGTCTAGTACCATGCGGAATATCTCGTTGGCTTCTCCTGGATCTTCGGCTGCACGGGAGAGGAAGGGTATTAGGCGTACTACTTCTTCCTCCTAACTATCAGATGGAGAGAGTCGGACGGGGCAATATAAAACATGCCGAGGTGTTAAAAAATTCATAAACCGTCCGCTGGAAGCCCTACACCATACTAATATGACTCTTCCGGTGAGCTCGACGTCGCACAGCGATGGTATCTGAAACCAAGCAGATGTCAGCCCCAATCTCCAAATAACAAGCTTTGCCGCACTAGCTCCACGAGTTTGTGATGTTTCCCACTGATACTCAAGCTTGTCCAAGTTTCTTTATACATCACAAAAACTGTATCACTTGTACAGTCCGTTATGCCATGAATGATGAAGAAGAGAGTGTGGCATTCAAAAGATTATACTAACGCATCATTATTATCCCGTGTCCTGAAAATATGTAGATTATTCAGATAAATGTTGGTTCCCCATATTCCCGATCGTGGGACATACTGTCAGAAGAGTTCGCGAAGTCTCACCATCAGAGTCTTGGTGTAATAACAATTGAACTCATATCTGGCATCGGACCACAATTATAGATCTACTACATATATCGGTCTCCTAGTCAGGCCTGACCTCGAATTATCTTTTGCCCAGCATGAACTTTAGTGCTGGCTTTCTTCGACTATCTGTTCCCAGATTCAGCAGATCACTAGCAACTGTAACCCACGCAACCCGGTCATCACCACAAAAACATGACTGGACGCGACAAGAAATCCAAAAGATTTACGACAGTCCTCTATTAGGCCTTGTCTTCCGCGCAAGCAGCATCCATCGTCAGAATCATGACCCTAGCAAGATCCAGCTATGCACACTTATGAATATCAAGAGTGCGCTCTATTCCCACTCTATCTCCATTTTCCTTGTCCTGAACCTTGTGATATAGCTGGTGGATGTTCTGAGGACTGTAGGGAGCCTATTATACCGAACAACGATGCTACATTCATCTGACCCGTTTACTCAGGCTCGTACTGTTCTCAGTCGTCCAGATACTCAACTCCGACGCAGGCCTCACGTTTGCTTGATATCGAACCTGTCATCGAAGCAGCACGAAAGGCCAAAGAGAATGGAAGCACAAGGTTTTGCATGGGTGCAGCATGGAGAGACCTTGCAGGACGCAAGAGAGGGTTTGAAAGAATTCTTCAAATGGTTCGAGAGGTCCGGGGTATGGGAATGGAAGTCTGCACGACCCTTGGCATGCTCAGTCCAGAGCAAGCAAAACAGTTGAAAGAGGCGTATGTATTTCCTATCTTTCAGGTTCAACTCATTTCACATTTATTTGGACTAGCGGCCTCACTGCATATAATCATAATCTTGATACATCACGTGAATTTTACCCGCAGGTTTGTTGCATGTTATATTTTGGGGACGTTGCCTGCATCTTTCCCAGGTCATCACGACACGGTCATACGACGAGCGCCTGGACACGATTAGCGCAGTTCGAGATGCTGGAATAAGCGTCTGCTCTGGTGGTATATTAGGTCTTGGAGAGTCAGATGCGGATCGCATCGGTTTGATCCAGGAAGTTGCTAAGTATGTTTGTGCTCCACCGCTCAACTGTCACCCATGACCTTTTTTTCTACAAGTATGCCGGAACACCCCGAATCCTTCCCTGTAAATGCACTCGTGCCCATACCAGGCACTCCACTCGAAGGAAATGAAGTGTGCTTCCTTCCTTCATGTCTATGTTTCAGCTGACATATTTTAAAGCGGGTCGCTCATCATACTTTACTGCGGACGATCGCTACCGCGCGTATTGTTCTCCCAGGAACTATAATTAGACTTGCAGCGGGGAGGAACACGCTTAGTGAATCTGAGCAGGCCATGTGTTTCATGGCCGGCGCTAATGCCGTATTCACGGGAGAACAGATGTTGACTACTCCATGTACGTGTATTTTCTCCACTGCAAACAGCTAACTGATTATTGACAAAGGTTCTCCGTGGGACGAGGTAAATCTATGGTTTTTCAGGTTTGCATGTAGCTGACGAGAACTAATCTTGCTGTAGGATAAGGCGATGATGGGTAGGTGGGGTCTAGAGGGAATGCAAAGTTTTGAGCAAGCAAGCGTCGCAAAAAAGGAAGGTGCTGCGCTAGGACCACAAGCTACGAGAACAGTCTTAGAGTTGCAAGCAGAGTCATCTTAGAGTTCCAGGCGAATTTGCCGTCCATTATTAGAATGAGCAAGGGGCATCATAGATATGTCGGTGACTTGTGTATGTATGTGTATCTACATTTTTTGTGACCACAGTGTACGCCTGCGGACTCATCGGCCCATGTGCAACCGTTCGAGTGATTATATATATTCACTTCAGGTACAACTTATTTCAGCTGGAAAAAGCATTGCAACATCACGCGTTTCCCTGCCGCATCTACATTCCCTGTTACAGAAGTTGGAAGCCGTCCTTAAGGCCAGGCCTCATGTAGTAGATGGGTTTTAATCATTGCATGCAGAAGACAAATTCTTTCATTCTCACCAAAATGATTGCCCGGCAGAGTCCAGACTTAGCCTGTAACTAATTTCTCCTGCCTGGTGTTGCGGATCATGATGACGTGCGGGGCGTGAAAACTTAGGCTGTCCAAGTCCCGGGCCCCAGCAGATCCGATTGCACCAGTTTGTACTAGTAATTCGGTGTCTATCGTGTGATAACACAGTTCGGAAAACAATATGATAGTATGTGCAATGAAAAAGGCCGACTAGAGCGATGCAAGTAAGTAGTGCAAACAATGTGCAAGCACGACATCATGATGAACCATGCGAGAACGACGAACTTAGCCCGTATTATTATTATGTAATTACGGGATTATCACGTTGAGTTTTCATCGGGTTGATAATTGGTTTATCACGTCCTCAACGTTCAACAGATACTATGCAAAGCTTAAGCGCACCAAAAAGAGCCCATGAAGAAATGAGGTTAGTCCCGATTACGCTTGCTTTCCAGATACTTCATGACCTGTTTAGTCTGCTAGTCCTCAACGATCACAACGCGTGGTATTACCCCTCGCAAGGCTTAAGCTCAGATGATGAAGACTTAGCAGTCAGCATAGTGGATGGCAACTGGGGAAACAAGATGAGAAAAGGCAGTAGATGGGTTCGCAAAGGAAAAATGGCTGCATGGGGTCCTGGCATGGATGACTGGGAGGTGAGCTAAGCTATTTACTCCAGACACTCTTAACCTTCAACCAGGCTGAGGACCGTGCCCGTAAACGCATCAAATGTCTGTTACCCGAAAGAAGATCGCCTTCCCCGCCTTGCCTTCCTCATATGCGATCGCCTTCACCACCACTCCTCGCTCCCTACCCACCACCTATCGGTCAGCACTTCAGTTTCGCCTCATTCGTCATGGATAAGTCTGTGACCCATTCTTTCCGGTCAAGTTTATTGGACGAACTGGAATATGCCACCAATAGTCTTATTGAAGGAGAAGCCGTCATGAGACGTGCTCTGGGGAGGCTCTGGCAAGTCATAAGCGAAGACCCAGACAAACAATTAGACGAGGAGCGGGTAATCCCCAAACAGGAAGAGCAGGAAGATATTGAAGACGAAGAAGACGAGCAGGAACGTAGGATGGCCCGTGCTCCAGATCTCACCCCAATACCTCATAAGCTTTTCCTGCTTTCGTATGCTGACAGTGGCCCGCCTGTAGTTGACCCGTCACAATTTGCTTCGCCGGAAATGCAGCAGGACAGTCTAGAAAAGTCTCTAGCAAGTTTGCGGGAGCTACAAGATGATGGGAGGGAGTATGTCGAGCGTCTTCAAGAGATTAGGGAAAATCTTGGAGATACTCGAGCACAACGGAACATCATATGGGAGATGGTACGGGAAAAAGCTGTCAAGGAATTGCAGGAGGCAGCCTTTAGCGTCGCTATGGACTGATGCTGATCGATGCGATGGCGGGCGTCGGGCAATCACATTCCATATTGTACATTTTGCTACCAGGGACGTACCCTGAGTGTCAGTAATAGTAACATCCATTTATTATCGCTATTATATATCGCACTTAAATGTGCTGTTTGGAGGGTGCGGTAATGTCGTATCTCCGAGGTGGCACCGGATTGGTGGCACTGGCACTGGATCAACCCTGACTAACCCTTGCTTCTCCATTCTCTGAACGGGCAACTACTTCTCTTACAATTTATTTTCAGTGACATTGTTAACAAAACACCATGTCCATTATTCCAGACGTCTCTCGCCTGACCTTGGATGATCCAGGTCCTGAGATGCACCAGACAGAAATTCCGGACGACATCAACAATCCAACCGACCGGTATATGCGGAAGCTCAAGCTTTATGCGAATTCCATCCCATATGCAATTGAATCAAATGCACGGATGCAGGACATGTTGGATTTTATCCTAAGGCGTATAACACAATGCGTAGAAGCAAAGGATTTCGAACCGGGTCTTATCCAGTGGGACAGCATGATCACCTAGTGAGTGCCAGTAAATTCACCCAGGAATTCAAATTTTCTTACCGGAATTGCAGCTGGAATATGCTCAAGTATCCATTTCCAAAGGAGAAGCGCATTCGCCTTGCGAAGCTGTATTTCCATATCGCAACGACCCCTGGTATGCCTACGCAAGTCATGGCCGTCTGCGCGGATGGATTATCGAATTTGACTCGTTCGAAAAAGAAATTGAGCATTGACGACATGAGACTTCCGTGGAAGCCTATCTATGATATCCTTCGGGAAGACTTGTTTTTAACTCGACGTCAGTTCGAGTACAGGCAGGTTACACTCACTCTTCGATAATGCCATTATCTAATAGTCGACGCAGCCAACTTTCGTGGTGTATGGGCTACATTGCTGACATATCGAGGAGGTTCTTCCACCCTGCGGCCATTGAAGAGATGCTAAGCACTTTCCTGCCAGGGTTTAATGGGACCAACCTAGACGTGAGTTCGTTCCAGCAAAAACAGCTACACGTTCCTTAGCTTGCCTGCAGAGCGTTCTTTCGTCACAGTACTATCTTCTGACATTCTTACCATTGACACATCCTCAATCATATCTCCCTATGTTATGTCGTTTGTGGGAGTCAATCAACTCCTACATGTACGATGAGAGGATGTTACAATTCCTGTCACTCCTCGCAGAAATGCACGTGGACCCAACCATCAGTGATCCTACTCGCATTTATGATATTCTCGATGATGAAAAGTCTGAAGATGAGGGTAGACCAAAGTGGAAACAAGATGATTACCATGCAGGACAGACGTGGCCTGGCCTCTATAAGGAAGTTGGAATATTCACTGAGCACGAGTGGCATCTTATTATGTGTAAATGCCTTGCCTCGATGGGTGGGCAGCCATTGATAATTTACGTCTTCAATCAAGGCTGACTGATTATCGGTGCCTTTTGTAGCAATTCCACTGAAGGATGCTGGGTCGCTCACCACGGGACCTATGGCCGACTCTTCTTCAAGTTTTGAAATTGGAAGGCTGCCCAAAGCAAACTGGCGTATCCGTAAGCAGATTCCCCTCGCAGAAACAGCTCCGTTGACATCTCATATAGCATCTCTCGCCAAACTTATCGTGTACTCTATAGCCCCTGATGGTGCTTCTGCACCTCCTTCTTCTGCATCTACGCCATGGTATACACCAATGACTTCAGGTGTTAGCACCCCTCAAGTTAGCGGTTCTGTAGGCGATTATCTTACAGTGCCACTCCATAATTGGGAGCCACCGAAGCTATATCTAGCTGGTTCTAAAGCTCTGGATTCGCTTGCGCGTCTCATTGCCTCTACGGAACATTTCTTCCACCCCACCAACTCTGGAAGTTGGACATCCGATGTTCGTCGTTCATTCGCATCGGGCTTGAATTTCCGCTAAGTTATTGGCCGACACTGTAATTGCTGACAATGTCATATAGCTCACTGCCTTCGTCAAGTACATCGTGTACGAGTTCAACAAACGTGAGCTCCCTTTCAGGTTTAAGTACTTATTAGCGCAATGTTGACATATAAGTTGCAAGGCTGGCACGAGGAACAACTGTCCGACTGCAAAACACCGATGGTACGCAATTTGGTCTCTTTGATCAGTCAAGAAATTTAGGTTACCGATCAGGCTCGACGACTCACCCGAGAGATGAAGAAAGAATTAGTTAAGTGCCTCCGGACAGTTGTGTTACTTGCCATCTTCTCCCAGGATAGTTCCACTGTTTCAAATGTCCAGAGCGCTCTGAAGTCCATGTCGTGCATGGAACCTGACCTGGTATTCCAGCCAATTTTGGAACGAGCTATCCCTTCGCTAGAGGCTCTCGTTGAGGTACCGCCGCTCTTGTTGCCAACTATTCCTTCCTCACAGTTCCTTAGACCCAGCGCACGTTGTCCGTGATCAAGGCATTAAGCTCTATTGTTCCTGCGATCGTTTCTCGAGACATTTATTATCCAGGTGCTAAGCATTTAATCACCATTCTGCAATTACTTGTACCTGGCATCGATCTTGTAAGTAGCTAATCTCATTTAAACGCCACCCTCTCACTCCCGTCAAATGCAGAATGATCCAACTAAAACGGTACTTAAACACCCTAACCGCTGCACCTATCTAATACCTTATTTATAAGCTTTGCACGACGGCATTTCTGTCGGAAGTATCACAGTACATTATGTTTGGGGACGTGACATCCTCCGATAGCTCAGGGGCTTCTGACGTGGACATTTCCCTTGGTCAAATTACTCTAGATGATGGCCTGGAGGATACTATGGAATTGTCTCATGAAGCTGAGGATGCGCTCCTCAGAGACAGCACTGGCAGTTTCGCGAGCTGGGTAGCCAGCTTCATACGTCGCGTTATCCAGCTACTTGAGAATCTCCCGGAAGAAGGGCCGGATGGGTCAGCCGGAGGGACTACGGAAGGTATCTTGATTTCACACGAATGTTTCTATTAACTGACCAGTTTCTCTTCAGTACAAGTGGTGGACGCTGTGACTGGTGCATGCAGTCAAATCTGTGTTCATTTATCCGATCCACTTTTCGACCTTGTGCTCAATATGATTTTCGATTACGCAAGCACAAATGTTCGCTCTAATGCCGTTCGTGCGATACACCAGTTAGTCGAATGCATTGCGAATGCCCACCCCGAAAAGACTCTGGCCAAGTTCTTACCCTTCTGTGCGGCTAACATCCGCACAGAAATAGAACATGGTGCAAGCTCAGTGAGGACGACATCTCTGTCATTGCCGCTTCCGTCAGATGCGACCTTGCACTGGAGTAGGATTTTATCTCAGCTGTAGCAGCGTCGAGCGCTAATTTCCTTGTTACATTATAGATCTCGCTATCCTCCGCGGCTGTGTGTATAAGTGTGTTCTCTCCCAAGTATCTTGCATGCGCTAACAAACACCTGAACAGTGATGGTTCAGCAGTCAGTGATACTAAACCATCCACTCTGGCGTGAGTTGATGTCATTTTAGCTTCTCAAATACAGGGACAAGTTCTTGTCGTTATTGACTCTGCTACGCGACAAAACTTTCTCTAAACGGGGTTACACTTGGAGCGGAAAGTTACTCTCCAGCGCACTAATTACACTCACTCATACTTATCCAATCGAAAACAAGTTCGTCAACCCCGAACAGTGGAACGATGAAGGTTCGCAGCTCGTGCTTTACGATGCGTTAACTGAGTATCTACAGAATTTCAGAGAAACCATCACTTGTACTGGGGCAAGTTATTTGAGCCTGGTGAAGTCAAGGTGCGCAACATTTGACAATTGGAAGGGTGTCAAATAATCAGCACTGCAGATCACATGGCATGTCCCAAGTGCTGAAGAGATTGACTTTTCGCTCCAACTATTTCGCGAATTGGTCGAACCTGCGATGACTCGCCTTGACTTGTTGCTTGAAACCTGTAGGTTTGTGGAGTATATTTTAACTTTATACTGAAAAGCAGCATAGCGTCCCGAGATGCTATTTGGAGGAACGACTTTTGTCGGTACGTTTACGACAACTGGTCGATCAACGGTAAATTGACACCTTTGAGTAGTTATCTCAGTTTTGTCCGAGAAGCATTTACCGGAATTCCAACACTCTTTAAGGAGTTTATATCACCAGACGTGTTACAATCTATGCTCGCCTCAAGTGATATTATGTACGTTATGTTAGCACCCGCGGCTGTTTGTCTAACCTGCCTGCAGTAATGAAATTCCCGAAATGATTGCATCAGTCGAGCCTTTGGCTTCCGGGTTTTGCCTCACAGACCCGCAAGATGCACGGTATAAGTATATCACCAAACTCCGGCGTCGATTCGGCGAGTTTTTGCACGCAGCGTCCCTGTCTTTGCAAAGACAAGGCGAGGAGAACACAGTTGATGCTGTACAGATGCTTGTACGTACTCTTATGGTATCTCATGACTTACTTTTCACACTTCTAAAGATCTGTTCAATCCGCACCTATTTGCTCGAGTATGGTGACAGCAAGGACAGGTCTGTAGTATGACTTTACTTATGTGCACGTTACTGAACATATATCACAGCTACTACGTAAACTCTGATCAATACAACTCGGAGATTGGTGTAGCTCGTCAGTATGCAGGGCAGAAGGTTTGGCCGCGCGCAGTGTTTGTCCGAAGAGCTCGGTAAACCTCTGTTCACATTAATTTCTGTTTCGACTTCCTAATCTCTACATGTGTTAGATTTTATCATTCCTGTCGACTGCTGTGGAACTCCATCGAGAGAGCCAGAGGTCCGCTTGAAAACTCCTTGCTGGACGATGTCGTTGAATGGTCAATGTGGCATTATCCGTCAGGTAACTGATCGTTTTTGTTTCATGAATACTGATTCATCTTACATACTTACAGTGCGGCAGTGAGTGAACCCCAGTCTTTTTCCCTTGATGAAATTTCAACCATTGGTTTAAGATCAAGCCAATCTCTTCTTGAGTCCTTGACTTCAGCAAGTGTCTACATATGTTATGGGTGCCACGGATATATAATTGTCACATGTGCAGGTGTACGATGGTCTTCGTCTTCGAGCTCTTCCGGTACTGTATGCAGCCCTACAGCCTGGTACCGATGACGATCGCATGAAAGGAGCATTGTGGACGTTGAATTTATCATCATTTGGTGAGCCATACCTCTTGACAGTGATAGATTTCATCTAATCATCTCCTCAGGGCGATTTGCGATATCGGGTGAGTAATACAGTCTTTTTTGAGGTAGCCAGACTGATTCTTCTTCAGAACCGACGTTAGTGCCAGAAATCATCCAGCAGCTCCTTGGGTGCCATCATAATGAGAAGGTACTTTTCCCCTTGGCCTTCTTCAAACTTGGTGACAGCTTTTTTCAGCCTTCTATCCAAAATTGTGTATCTACGGTAACAGATACATGTAAGAACTACTTCTTCGTCTTGTTCTTTTTTCTAAACTACTTCAAGGTCTGTCCAGCTTCTCGGAGCCTTGCTATCTCATCTATGACGTTAAGAATACCGCCCTCGATGAAGCGTTACTTGCTCTGAAGAGCTGCTTGTCGTTTAAGAAGTCGGAGGATTCCATCACTCTCCGGGCCCGTGAGAAGCGCATCGAGCGTGTGCATTTAATGAACGAAGAATATAACCGAATGGTAGGCAATATACTATCCATGTCGATTCCTACTAATGAGGCTTGAACAGACGCAAGCGGTTCTCGAAATTGCCAGTGATACCACAACACATTGGCGCTATGCGATAGTAGCAGTTAGGGTCCTTCGCACTCTACTGCGCCGGGATACTCCGACTTCGCCTAGTCACCTTCGTCTTTTCTTGGAGAAAGTATGTGATAGCGATCCTACCATGGTGGGTCCCTGTGGTTTACAAGGTCCCCGTAAGGATGTTGACATTTTTGTGGATATTAGCGCTACGTGAGATCATGACTGACATCAAATTAGTTCGGAACTAACTTGCTCTACGTATCAGTATGCGCAAAGAGGTATTATGAAAGCACTTAGATACATCAAGCTTCGATCGTATTGTCGAAATCCAGCGGCTTTGGCTCTATTCTCCCCAATCAATCCACTACGATGCAACATTCCTATTCAAGAATCATATTCGACGACCGCTGAGATACTCATCAATTTCAGGTCACGGGTCCCTATTAGATCTTCGGAGACTCCTGATCTCGATAAGTGGGTCCTTCTAGAGTCACGCTGACAAGTACTCACTCCCATCGAAGTATATTTTGCGATACGCTACATCAAGGCTGGCTCGCTTGGAGTGGTACACTGGCAGCATACAAACTACCTCATGGGTTGAAAAGCACCTTCGAATGGGAATCATCAAGCGCAGAGGCTTTGTCTTGTCTACGTGAAATAGCAGTGGATGCAGACTTCTGGAAGAAACTTTCCGGACATTTCGCCGAAGAGAACCACGAGAGCACGGTGGTACAAGACCATATATCATGTGTCAAATCGATATGTAAGTTCAATCTTAGTTTGCATCAGCTTCTGTAATTTCGAGATAGTCCAAGTATTGGGTGATGAACCCTGGAACCTGTTGAAGCCCAAACTAGAGATGTTGCTAGCCGATCAGGATAAAAACAAACAAAGGGCTGCAGCAGAACTTTTGGCTGGTGTTCTAAACGGTAAGCAACTCGCTGATGTAAAATTTTGTATGCTGATTGTTGCAGGTTCTAAACATTGGCCACAAGAGGCTCAAGATCAAATCTGGCAATGGTTCACACCCTACATCAAGAAGACGCTAGGTCAGAGCATGCAGACAGAGACTGTACCCATTTGGGCTTCATTTGTCGAGGTGTGTGACCGAGAGCTTGTAGCTTTGTACACCTATCTGAACGACTTTCAGTACATGTTCCATCACAAAGACCCGCGACGACTCCAACCACTTGTTGAGCACATCGTTGAACAGTTCGAGAGCATGGACTACAATGGTCCATCATCCCTGGAATCTGTCAAAGTTCTGGCATTATTTCGGGCATTCTACACCGAATTGGAGTGGAAATTCACATCTTGGTCAGACAGCACTATAGAACGATTTTGGCGCGAAGTACACAGTGAACACGATGATGTGAGTGCTTTCACATTCTGATCTGTGATCCAGTGATGGTACTAATGGGTATTAATAGGTAAGATCCCATGTTGCTGAGATGATGGCATTCTGCAACAGTATCAAGGTTGGCGATTTCTGCGTCCCACTATATATGTATAAGTTGCTGACTTTGACGGGTAGTGGCGACCCAAACCCACGTCTCTCGATGTCGAAGCTTTCGTACGCGAATGTCGAGAAGTGACTAATGATACAGACATCATGGGCATATGTGGTACCTATCACACAAGCAGAGTTATCGAACTCGTGGACAACTTCAAAGTATGGAGAGAACAGCGGCTACCCGGTGTGAGAGCCCATCAGTCGACTTATGACAGGTAATGGATGCTATTCATTTCTTCAAAGTGACCGCTGAATACTCCTAGGGTTGGGATCGTCGTTTGTCGATGGCTGTTCCTGTCAGTCCACAGTACTGATGCCATATCTGCATTCGACTACATTTTGCCTCTTATGGTGCGTAGTCTATGACAGCTGCCGAGAAAGTCATGATATATGGTTCTTTCAGCCTGAACTGTTCCGTTTCACTGAAGGTACGGTTCTTGATGATACATGTCAGTCGATGTTCAAAACCTCCCCTTAGTGCATGATAACGAGGAGCTAGTAAGGCATGCTAATGTACTTCTTGTTCGCATGTGCGGAGTCGCTCCTCCACGATCAATGATCGGCCCCTTATTGGATGCTATATTCTCCGCCATCCAGACGTCACCAGTAAGACATTTACCAGCGTCCATAACTGTGCCAGGCTCACTCTTGTAGTCATGGAAGGTTCGCTTGAAGGCCTTGCCAATTCTTCAGGGTGAGTTACTGCTACTTTGGTCTGGTACTTGACGACATCACATTTTTACCCAGTTCTATACTTCCGACAACTTCCTCTGATTAGTGAAAGCGAAGTCAATAACATTCTAGATGTAAGTAGTTCTATCGATTTTATATCGCGCCTGCACTGATTAATCGCAGGTATTGTGTCAACGTTTGGACGACGAAGTCGTGGAGGTGCGAGAGATGGTTGGGACGTGAGTCTGGGGAAACTGCCTTCAAAACGCTTCTAACTCTCGTTCAGCACCTTGTCGGGAATACTTCGACTATCTCCGAGGCGCAGCGTTGTGACTTTGAAGGTTAGTCAGCAGTTGCACGGTCTTTCGACTTTATCCACTCTTTGGTCTAGGACCGTTTTGTCAAATTGGCAGGAAAGATTCAGCTCCCTGATCGCGTATCGCCAGTTTACAATGCTGCTGTCCGTCAACGACACGCCGCTATCATTGGCATATGTGCTCTCATTGACAGTTTCCCGTACACCATCGAGAAATGGATGCCAGGGCTCTTGACGACAGTAATGCTGGAGCATACACACGATCCTGTGAGCAAGTCCCCATTTACTTGGCTGTACACTCTGATCTTTTGTGCTGCAGATTCCAATTTCGACAACTATCCACAGGTGCGCGAGTAATTTTAGGAAAACACATCAAGACACTTGGCACGAAGACTCTCGGCGCTTTACAGACGATCAGTTAGCAGCTCTGTCGACATTACTGACCGGATCATCGTATTGTAAGTGCACATTATAGTTTGTTCTTTCTCGCTAATCATGGCACTTTGTTAGATGCTTGATCTTTGAGATCCGAAATTTATTTTGCAGATCACAAATCTCACTGATGTTGAATATTTACACATTGAATCTTATAGAAGTAGGTTAGAGAAATCAATTCCAATGCTTCATACACAAAAAAGTTGAGTCGGTGATGGACGACTATAGTCCGAGGACTTGATATGTACATGAAATATATCCGGTACTTCAAGACGGAAATTGATATTGTTTGTCATACGTGTAAATGGGGTATATGTCCACTGGGACTGGAGGCAAAGGAGGTATTAGAAGACCTTGGGGATGCGAGACCGTCTTCAACGTCAGGGATAGCTAGACTCGAAGTGGTATATTCGTTGCCATCGGCTGCACCAGTTCGCGCCCCTGCCTCGGGAACCGCGTCTATCGGGGCATTTGTCCGATTATCGTAACCAGATTTCACGCGATTATTCGAGACCGACTCGCTAATGATGCAAATAATCAGTTTGAAAGAGGCCCACTACGTAAAAAGAAACCCAACCGAATTTCAGCGATCAAATCATCAATAGCATACCAAGCGAGAGGACCATATGCAACACCTCGCCACCAGCCTAGCAAATCGGCAGGGGCTAGATAAGCGTGTGCATGAAGATGATCTGTAATAGGAATTTTGTTGTCCTTGAAAGGTGGAGTAATGAAACCGATCCGAAACTGGGATTCGGTAGGTTGTAGAGGCACCGAATGTGAGGAACTATTGTCAGATGAGAAAAGGGGAGAAGAGGGCGGTGGCGATGCGCTCAAAAGCCTCCTGCCGAGATTTCTAACATTTACAAGAAGAGGCAAGTCACTGGAAGACTACCGAAATCCAGGTAAGATTCTTCGCCGCGGAGAGGCCTGAAGTTTTACGTACCAAGGTGTATATCGATGGAACATGGAGACTGGGACATTGGATCAGGGGAAAGTGCTTGAGGAATCTTATATGGTAGATAGAAAACTTACTTGAACGCTATGATTATATGACCGTTGGAGGATACTGGATAAGTTTTCTCCCGGTATGCAGTAAAATTTTCGTCTCTCCAGATTGTTTCTGGTTCTGCTGGCCCGTCTGGACAGGTAAGTGAGCGTGGGGGCTGGCCAGGGACTTGGACCGCCGCAGCGGCCACAATCCCGCACATAGGACATCCAGGCTTTGGTGCAAAAGCCATCGAGTACGAAGGAGATGAGCTGACTTGCGGTGAACGTTTGAATGTCCGAACAAAAGCTCTTGAAGTCTTCCCAGTAACCGAATTAGCATTTGCAAAAGTCAGTCCCAAATGGCACGTGACATTTACGTTAACTCGAAAGTACAATTGATGAGGTTCCAGGTCGTCGTTCTCCCCACCTTGTTGGCACGCTTTGCAAATGGGAACACATCGAGAAAGTGTCGTCGAAGCATTTGATGAGTTCCGACAAGAAATAGACGATCATCATGACCGGAGAGAACGACTTATCAAGGTTCCAGGCTCTTGAAAGAATCAACTGTGTCACTGAACATTCTAACTCTTCCAATAGATAAGCCGGGATGCAACAAACCTTTCGAAGAAAGTTATCTTTCTACTTCACCGAGCAATGATAGAAGAATCCAATAATGACTCTAATCCCTCTCTACGAGTAGTCCGTCGCGGTCGCGAAAAGCTCCGGGAAGTGCAAGCGTTGTATGCACAACTAAGGCTCGAGGTACAAGCTGAGCGGTTCTGGCACTACCACAGAGCAGTATCGCCGGGCCTCCAAGAGTGGGCTCTAACATGGCAAATTGGTTGGCATATATGTTGAACGCCTTTGACCTCAGGTATATCGAAGCGCTGGGCTTTGCTCACTACCTTGAGCATGGCACTATGGTATCATATGAGGAAGTCCAGCTTTCCCTTTCTGACGAGAACGGCATACCTGTGCGTATGCTACACCTGAATATTGCCTGTATGACTAAATTTTGCGCTCTACGATACGACCCTAGTATTTCACTCTTCCGAAGGAAGATTACTTGCTCGGCTTGTCTGATGTCACTGGCGAACTCATGCGATTTGCAATATCTGGAATCGCTCAGAAAGGCGGACGCGCCAGAGCCAGAGAAGTGTGTGCATTCGTCCGGCAATGCAAGGCAGGCAAGTCAGTCAGCCCGACGATAATGTGCAAAGGTGTGATTGTGGATAGGCAGATTTCGAGCGCTTTACTCCTTACGTTAAAGAGCTATCCAAGAAACAGGCTGTAACCTCACAGTCTCTGGAAAAGATTGAGGATGGTAGCGTTTCTTCTATCGCCTGGTATTCAGAACAAGTGCTGAAAGTTGTCCCAGCGGTATATGCCATCGTGGTTCGGGGATCTGAGTATGACATCCCCCCTGATATGTTAGACGACCTCATTGCGCAGTCAATCTCAAATTTCAGTTCTACTGCCAGCGCAAAATCGAGACTCAGTCAAAGAGGAGACGATTACGACGAAGAAATTTGATACTCAGCAGAATTAGTCAGTCCCAGCATTAATACGAGCTTAGCTTGGGCGGTCGCGATGCCAATTACAGTAAGTTCGCTCCATAAATACTACGTACTTCACACAAAGTTGAAATCCAAATGTCAAGCCGCTATTACAGCCGTTTACATATAATGCTAGGCCAAATGTCAAAAATAAAACCGGACGGCGTTGTTTGAATTGCAATGTCCGACCAGATACCACGAATTTCTGGGCATGTACTTGAGCGTCATACATATCGCACACGATTAATTGCGATCGGGAATTGAACGTTGAAAATTAAAGTTTGTGGTTTGACTTCTGGCCTAGTGGCATTCTGAAAACGGCTGTCATGCTGTAGTTTGGTTTCAAACATTGATACCGACTAAGGCGCCGGGAGCTCCGGATCGACGTTCCGTCTGTTCACGTTGCCTGGATTGAATAGCAGCTGTGAAAATAAAATGCTATGTGCAACAGCCTGTAGTCTTCACATTGTGTTGGGTAAACCTGGCCGACTCAGGTATCGATTATTTCAGAATACTCCCAGATCTAAAGGAAATAATCCAGTCAGCAAACCCCTGAAATGTGAGATCCCAGGGTAAGCACCCTGCCACGAGAACACCCAGTACCACGACATTCAACGAGGACATAGCTACGTTGTTTCCGCGATCAACAACGGCAGATAGAGAAATGACCTTACTTAATACACACAATACATAGATGGCAATACGCCGACCAGTGGCTCGCTTACTTGGTAACCGGTAAGGGGTTCATAGATGAATCCCGACGTGGTACATGCTACGTTCGGAATTATTATGAGTGCTCAGTCATCTCATACACCGCCAGAATAACATAATCCCACACGTAAGGCGAAACGCTACTTGCTCGATAGCATCCCGTAGCTGATAGGGGTGTGGCGCGACCATGAGATCGACCGAACAGGAAATATATTATATGCGGCGGACGAAACAATTGACCGAATGGAAATTTAATTGATGGCAAGACTGTGGCACCAACAACGCCACCTTCCGGCTGTGCAAGTCTGGATAATACTCATGAGAATGGGAATTCAAAGAATGTCAGATATACTGCAGCAAGCCCGATGAGACGTGCTAGAACGCACCCAAATAGAACCCACGTTCGTATTAAAAGTAGACCTTGTGTTATTATCAAAAGCAGTGCCAGGAGTGGTTCGATACAACCTACTTTCCGCAGCGATCGTTTGAGCCCTGCAAAATGCAATAAAAGTCAAGGCTGTGCCAGTGAGTAAGAACAGTAAAGGCCAGCCCCACATGATGCCGCTTGGTATAATAGTAAACATTGAGGGGTTCAGCTCCACAAAGCAGGCGCTCTCTGTCTGGGCGTACCTACACTTGCAGGGAATTGCGGAAAATGAATCTGCACAGTGGTTATAGAAGTCATCCATCGGTACTTTGTGAACTGTTAGGATTGGGGTGTCGATAAATGGGAGATAGCGAGCCCTCACGAACAAGTATCTCCACGATCTTCCCCGGACCGATGTAGTAGTACATCAAAATCAGCTGAAAAGGCGTTTAATGGATCTGAATCTAAATTGTCAACTCGGCTTCGAAATTGAATGCCTGGCGGGCGAAACGAAATGAGTACTGTGCACATATAACACCCACCAGCAGCACAGTTGCAGCAACTGAACCTAAGTTAACTACATGATATCGACGGTGATTGATAAGTCGCCCGTCTTTAAATACTGATGTGACATGCGAGCAGCATGGATCTTATCCAGAGGCCCGAAATATTTTTGGCTTAAAACTCACCGTCACTGTTCAAAGACGGATTTTGATTTTGATTTGGATATAGACAATGATTAGAATTTGACACTAACTGCACCGGTCTGAGCTCTTAGATGCACGGAGAAAATGGGATTGTGTGCAGTGAGCGCGGCGCTAGCAGTTGGGATTGACAGCCTGGAGGCTATCTGTACTGAGTATTCCTGGAAATTGGTTCCGGTCACTTGAAAGTCAACCCACCCGTTCATAAATTTGTGCTTGGGGAAAGCCTCATGTGGGAGCTCTAAATACGGCGGCCTTTGTGAATTATGAGAGATTTAACACCGAAGTGGACTAAGCGTGCCATCTCTGATGCGATCAATAACGCTGCAGGTCAATTTACGTGTTGTGACGTGTAAGATAACAGATAAGTTACGATACTCCACAATTTCAAGCTGTGGCATATAGGACGCATCCCATGGTATATCAAATGTACAATGCGACAGTGGGCAACGTGAACTACAATAACAATTACGATAGGGGATATTGAATCAAGTCCATTTAACAATATAGCTTATGGACGTCTCAGTGCCCTTCGGAAGGGTAAAATCTCCATAATCTCATCGTCTTCATAGCTCGAATCTTCGTCTTCATCATCTTCATCATGATAATACGGTTCATAAACCGGTGCCACATAAGAAACGACAGCGCCTTGATAGCGACTTCTACGTTGAGCATTTTCTTTTGCCTTTGCCATCAGTGCATTCGCTTGGGCGATTCTCCTCCATTTGCTGTAACAAGAGTACGTCAACAATTAACCGGTTGAACTCAGCAGCTTACTCATGACGTTTGCTCCACTCTTCTAACCTGTCTCCCTTCTCCTGCCATTCTAATCGTCCGCTGACGGCAAGAGTACGGATGTATTGCTGGACTACGGCGTCCAGGGAATAGTTGGGAAGAAGTGGTTTAGTCGTAGACAACACAGCACGACATACGGCACATGCCGGAGACCTTCTCTGCAGCAGCGCTCATGAAACTTAAACTTATCCCAAAATAGAATATCTTACATTCTGAGATATCCATCCTTGAGCGCATTCTCCGCAGCAGCTGTGGCCGCAAGGATTGCATAGGTGTGCTGCGACCCTAAACAAGCTTGATTATGAACACCGCAATGCATGACAGAAACACTCACATGATATCAAAGCATCTGCATGTTTTTGAGACATCATTCGCAGACAAGGTATCAGTACGCACATGGGACACATAGTTTCAGTTTCGAATCCCTCGAGTATATTGTTTGTTGTATCAAGCCTATCTTTGGTACTTGTCTTGCCTTTTTTACTGGCGGGCGATGTCTGTGGTGACGACAGTTCGCGTTTGCGCTCAACTAAATCAAGAACAGCTGTACAAGCTATGTTGGCTCAGGTTGAACTGTAAATTTTATTACTTACAAGATGAATGGTAGTGAGTTTCAGATATCATGTAGATGGCGTGACAAATGCATGAGAGCTCAAACTATCACCAGCTTTCAACGAAACGTACCAACGCGAGCTGTTGAGTCAATATCGTCTTTCAACATGCAAAAGCTAAAAATGCGTGAAACTCACTGCCAATCAATGATTGAGCAGTCAAAGGAGAAGCTGCATGCGTCGAGTTAACATAGGGGTTGCACTATTAGTTGACGACCGACTGACCCCCGAGACGAGGTCGACTATGTGAGAACTGTGCTTCAAGAGCATCCAAAGCGGCGATTGTTGATTCATCTATTTCATCGTCGCAGTCATACTCGGAAGGCAGTGGTGACGTAGATGATGGCGATGGGCGCGCTGGTACGATCACGGCGGCAGGAGGATCATCCAAAGGCCTGATCGAAGCTGTGACCGGAATTTCCTGAAGACCTGGGACGTTGCTCAAGTCCAACTGTCCAATATCATCGTCTGGAAATTCATCATCGCTATCTCCAGGTGGTTGTGGCATTGGTGAAGTCAAAGGACTTGCGGATACGAAAGCTTGACGAGTTTCTGCTCGCGAACCGCACGTGATAGTCACCTGATTTCGATCGGCTTTTTGGCAACCATACATAGCTATTCCCTTTCCGGCTTGAACCGAGCCGTGCTGGAAGGAGCAAATTTTTTTTTTCGCAAGCGGATAAATCTGACCATGGGTTAATTCAATTTACAGGAATATATATAAATATATATTAGTTACTCCCAGCTACTGTACATATATGGGGATGTGAACAACGTGTTTTTTTAGAGTCTAGACAAATTTATCCCCTTTGGCAAAAGACACAGACCTTCCGGTTGCCTCCTGTAGGGCATTACTTATCAGGGGTCCTGCGATATACGGAATTAGATTGATATAAATAGATATTGCCAAGACTTTCTTCAGTAACCGCCATTGTCAAAATTAGTACCTCCGTTTATTTTGTCAGCACGTGTCCACATCTGAGAGCTTCAGAGCTTGGATTAATTTTTTTGTTCAATTCTGTGAGCAGAAAAAAAATACGGGAAACGAAGCCAGTGCTGCCTGCATGCTGAAACACGTAGTCAGATTCGCGTTTAAATATAGAACTGTTCGGGTATCCGAGCCTCACCTTGGCTTGGCATTCTAAATATACCAGGCTTGTCTGGTTCAAAGATAGAATTTTGGACTTGGCTCACCTACAAAAAGTCTGCGGTTGGCGCCGTTCTAACCCACTTGCTGCAAGACGCTGCTTAACAACCCACATTCGCCTAATGAGCTCCGGTCCTCCTTACCCAACACAAGACTACTCTCGTTTGCCCTACCATTCAATTGAGGCAGACTATAGGAGACTCATCATGTCCAGTTCACAAATACTAGAGCAGGTCAGCTTGCTGTAAAGTATTATCCTCCGGTAGATGCTCACAGTATTCAGACACCACCTCCTAGTCTCAGAGAAATCCTCGGGGCTTACAAATCGAAAGGTGACGGTGACAGAGATATGCTTATTGCCATGTTGAATGCAAAGAGCGCTGAAGACCAGGTAAGGCTCTTCGTATTTTTAGTTGTCAGTTGTTGACCCCTTTACAGCGGCTAGCATCTGTCGCTTCCTTGCACAGAACCCTCCTTGAAATGTCCGCAGCAGATGCCCGGCATACAAGCCCTCCACCCCCCTCACATCCCTTACCACCTTCAGCACCTTACTCAAAACATGGGATATATCCAAGTGACACGACCAATGAACGTGTCTCCCCTCAACCATTACCTGTGGTTAGGGAGCCACCTCAACACTCTCAGCCACCTCGAAAACGCCAACGCTCTTCTCACTCCCCTTCATCACATTACGAATTACGCACGTCTCATACATCCTCTCGTGATTTACCACCATCGCCATATTCGTCTCGGAGTGATTCCGAGGAGTACTCGCCGCGGTCCAGAGCATCAATGGCGATAGGGTCATTACTCTCTACCGGTCCTAGCAGGGATGCTCCAGAGGATCTCCAAAATCATTCAGATGGCACTCAACATACATCCTCTGGCTCTGTTGGAGTTCCATTATAGCTGTTGTGGACACCTGTTTCATTACTTATTGTTTTCATTGCGCTGTATGGTTAGCATTACTGTTTGTCAGATTAAGCTCTCGTAATCTCTCACCTCTCCCTGCCCCTTGTGGGACCCTCTGTTATGATTGGCAGCAACAAGCACCAGCAAATGTCAGTGAAATGACACGTCCGGTGATAGAATAGGCGGGAACCAATCAAAATATAATGAAACCATACGACGCCAAAAACTTCTTCACAACTAGTATCCAGATATCTTTGGACTCTGGGGTGCAATTCAGCTTGTTGCTTTTGACTTTCAACCAAAAATATTGAGTGAAAATCAAAACAACTATGGCTCGGACTCGCACTACACGCACCCGGTGTTTGGTGAGATAAATTATGTGTTGCGTGCTAACTTGGTCTGTGGAACCGAGTGCACGAGGATGGTAAAACAACTTAAGTTGTCTGTAACAACCTGCATTCGTGAGAACTAGCGACGGGAATTACAGTAACGTGTGTCTGTGCCTCTGCTATCTGATAGAGGGGAAACAGTAAAACCCTGAATCCGAGTTTGCCTGCCTGACGTCGCACGTTCAACTGACTGACAGTGACACCCCGTGAATATTTCCACAACTTGTCACACCGTATAACAGTTTGTCACAAATACGTGACTCACAAACCGGCTTTCCTCGAGGAGACTAGCAGCAAAAAAATAAACCAAGGGTCTTGCCAACGAGCCACAGCTTACTGTCACTTGAAGGTCCGTCCTTTGAACCTTGATATAATAGACTTGATGTTTTTTTTTAACCTCAAACACAGGGACACATGTACAATTAAATTTGGTAAACTCCGCACTGTGATAACGGGTCTTATCATTGTCACAGTCTTATCGAAGTAAGCGCTTAGCGCGACCCTTCTTTCCTTGCAACATATCCTAAACTATAATGTCTGGCACTGCAGGAGGTCCTGTCAAACAACGTCCACAGCTTCCGCTTTACTCCTGGCGAGATCAAAGCCCTGCTCCTACTCGTATTCGCTACATCACAAATCACCTGGAAGCAGATCTCGAGTTATCGAGGTTAGCCGTAGGACCTCTTGGTTTTGACCTAGAATGGCGCCCCAACTACAGGAAGGGTGGGAGCGAGAACCCAGTAGCACTTGTTCAACTCGCTGGTTTTGACACCATATTACTCCTACAAATAAGTGCTATGTCAGGTATGAGCAAGACTTGAACAATGAGCTTCTACAGCTTAACTCAGAGTACCTCTACTGGTAGAATTTCCCTTGAAATTGAGGGAAGTGCTTTTGGATCCGTTGCGAGTCAAGGCTGGTGTTAGCATTCAACGTGCGTCAAGTGGGAGTTCGAAAACCCGCAGCCTATTATCTTATGATGATGTATTTAGGTGATTGCCAAAAGTTGTATCGGGATTGGGGCGTTTCAGCACGCAACTGCGTAGAGCTAGCCCTTCTGGCCCGTTCGGTCGATAATGCCCGATGGAAGGGAAAGTACACCAACCCACTTGGGTTGTCTCGCCTTCTTGAGACCTACGTGGGTTTCTCTTTGGCAAAGGGAAAGGTGCAACGCAGCAACTGGGAGCTCCGTCTTTCTTTGACCCAGCAAGACTGTAAGTGCTAACGTGGTCAAACCTCGCGCTTTCTCAAATATTTCGTCAAAATATCAGATGCAGCCAACGACGCGCGTGCTGGCTATGCCATCTATACTCAGTTGATCGCCATGGCTCGAGATATACCAAATATAGTTCCACATTACTACTCTTTCAGTGTCGTGAATGGCTTGGTGCTAGATCACCTCGGCATTTCTCAGTGGATTCCTCACAACCCTTATTATGATCCAGGTCCACCGCCTCCGCCTAAGGAACCGAAGGAAACAAAAGAAATAAAGAAAGAGAAAAAGAAAGAGATGAAGAAGACACCCAGAGTACCGACGTCGAGTGCTTCCGGTCAGGCCACAGCCTCATCCAAATCTTTCCAGGACAGAATCAATATGAGAAATGATGGACAGGGTCCCCTGCTTCCCAATGTCCCCGTTGCCCCTGCTGCGAATTCACGAGCAGGGACTTTCCATCGAATTCCTCGTAATCGCCCTACTTCCACTCAGCGGCCTCAGAATCATAGTTATGACCCTGAACAATGTTCTGTTACTATGCACATCTAGTAGCATGGACACCAGGCAGGAGCACGACTTGATTCACACCAAAATACCAGGAAAGGGATTATTCTTCCTATCATGGTCTTCGGATTATAATTTTCGCGAACATTGCAAAATAGCCTGGGCTGTTACTCAGTGTGGCTATTGAACACGGTTCTTTTGGTCCCACATGTGATGATGGCGATCCTCGTGAAGTATCTGGTTTCGGATCTGCTTAACCTTATCATAACCTCTTGAAAGGTCATGCGCCAATTTATCGCACAGCATGGGTCTACTTTCAATACAGTTGGGTAATTAAGTGGTGTACATTGTTATTCTAAGCCAAGTACTGGCATGCATATACTGTTTTTCAAATTCTCAAATGTTTCTTTTATGAATTCTGCGGTGAACGAGACTGCCTTGCTCCGAAATTTGAATACTATAAAGTAAGTAACCCCTTCGTCGTACATAGTCTCCTGCAAGTAGAACTAAGTAGAAGGAAGATAAATTATTCCTTCTTGATCACAGGCAGCATAATAGATAACTTTTAAAAAACCTCCTGATAACCCCCATAATTAACTCGCACCCGTTTATTCCCGTCCATTTAAAAATATTGGTCCGTGTCCCAGCTGAAGAGGATGAGTTAAATTTACAATACATTCAAGACACAGCAGACAAACGTTACACGCCGCATGGCAGGCAACGTACCCGATGGTGATCTTATACAAGCTGCGAGAATTGTTAGCGTTGTACACGGGTCATCGCCGACATTAGTCCAGACACAGAAAGACTCTGCAGTGCAAGAAGCATCGCACAAAGTTTTACACGTGCAGTAGGCGTGCTTACCTTCTGGATTCTTATCCACCATACACAGGGCAGTGCAGAGATGACTGCTTCCCTGGTATCGTAAGTACAGGGCAAGCTACGTTCTCGCCGATCGTCCTTGAACTTTGTCAAGCAGCCAATACACTGCAGCTACCGCGCGCGGCAGCAGTAGTGTAAACGCTGTAGCCGAAGTGACGGTGGCAGCGGCGGTGGTACTGCACAAGATATTAATTACTGATCGATACGGGACTCTCCTGAAGTGAAAGAGTTGCAGATCAGTCGTGTCAAATGCCATTATTGTAGCGAGCACCCTGTAACTTACCCTGTAAACTTTGTTCGCGCTTGCCACTGATAGGCTTGCACCGCTAGGGGCTTGCACTGCTAGGGATGGGATTTGTCCAATACACAACCTTAACGGGTAGTCAGTATTTGGAGAGATGCTTCTGATATCACCTAGATATCATCGTCATATGAGATACTGTGACGGTAACTTTACCCGGCCACGTAACGTCCAGAGCATAGGAGGTTATGTAAAACTGGCAGCGGCAGTGCACTCATGCTCCAAGTGAATACGATTCATTGGTCAAACTCGGTCAGAGGGGCTCAAGTAACTGGATCGACTTTACCTTATGCTTGATATGCGCCACCACGCCACCGAATAATGGGAAACTTTGAGGCATATACTCATATTAGCGGCAGTAAATGATCCCGCGGCTGTACTGAAAACTGGCATGTAAATCTTAACCTAAAGTGATATTTGAGATTAAAACTACATTCGTATTTTGGACGTACATCTATCTGCGGACTTGTTTAGTTCACTCATAGATCTCCATTCCCGATGACACCCCGAGTTGTTCCGCTACGCACGTGTGGTTTCATGGCAGAACATTGTCTCATGTTGCCTGCAACAAATGAAGTACAAAGTATACTCATAAAATGGAACAGAACGCGTCAAAGCCGCGATCGTCGATCACGGTACAAAGGCATAACGGGCACAGTGCCATGGAGCACCTGCAAGGGATCGGTGATCATCTCGTGAGTGATCGAGAAAGTGGGCTAACCTGACACATGTCAAGATATAGTATCGACGATGTTGGCAACGGCTTGAGTTCAGCTAAGCTGCATTTCTTGAAGACACACAGTTTGTTTGCACCAGAGGACGCACTTATCGGGTTGTGAAGTTGTTTTGACAGGATCATATGCAAAGGAAGTAGTACAAAACTTTCGCAATCAAAGATGAAAAAGGTGAATTATAGATCAGGCCGATGATGCACCCGAGTCCTCGCTTTCGCCGTCAGCAGAGGTGCCAGATACCGGGTTGCGCACGGGTTCTGTAAGTGGGGTAAGTAAATATTAACAAATGGCCGAGAAAAAGTTTCACAGACCGAAGTAAGGGTGTGCTTGGGCTTCACGAGCAGTCAATCTCTCTTGGTGGTCATACCGCAGCAGCTTATCCAAGAAGTCAATCGCTTCATTCGATATATAACGCTGGTTTTCGGATGTGATAAACCGAGTCCAAGGCTTCCGAGGGTACCTAACGACGGGTTACCGCACGATCAGTGGTCGTATTCGAAAAGCTCACCTTCCAAGAAGTTCGTCATACTGGGGATCCAGTCGTATGCCATACTTGTCGGTATATGCATACAGCTCGTCCGTGCCAAGAACTTTTGCTATCTTGACCAGCTGGTCATAATTGTCGTGACCATGGAAAAACGGTTCTTTGCGGAAAATCTTGTGACAGATTTTGTCAATTCGAATCATGGGAGATTGAGGGTCATACCATAGACGCAAACATGCAACCATAACTCCACATATCCAAGCTGTAGTCATACTCTTGAAAGTCCACCAATAGCTCCGGTCCCTTAAAGTAACGCGAGGCCACACGAACATTGTATTCAACCTTCGGGTGATAGAATTCAGCTAAGCCCCAGTCTATCAGCCGCAGCTACACTATGAAGTCGAGCTCAGTCCATTACGCGAGTTAATCAAAATGCATACTTTGCGCTGTTCATGATCAATCATGACATTATGAGGCTTGACATCCCTGTGCATTATTCCCCTTGAGTGGCAGAAGTCCAATGCCTAAAAGACTATGGTAGAAAATTTTGCCAGAGTTAATTTACACATACCTTGAGAAGCTCGAACATATAAAAGCGGACATCGTAATCAGTGAAACGAGGATATAAAACCTTGAAATCGACGTTGTCGACGTATTCCGTTATTAGGCTAGGGATCTTTGAAGCAGGATCTCGGACGACGTCGAGGAGAGCCACGACGTTAGGACCACCTGCAAGATTTTGCAGGATCTTGATCTCTCTCTTAATTTTCTTCTTTTTCACGGGTTTGAGCACCTTGATGATGCACTTCTCATCATTAACTACGTTGACACCTTCGAAAACCTGTAAGGGATGATCAAACCGGTTTTCCATATCGATACAAGGATGACCATCTTACTTCTGAATATTTCCCTCTGCCAACTTTGCGCACTATCTCGTAGTGATCTTGCGTTCCCCACTGCACTTGAAGGTTATCTGAAGTAGAAATCGTCAGTACATTACCGAGGCCAAATGACTTGAAGCCTTTGACCGTATTCGTGCCATGCAGGGCCAAAATTAGCGTTGACATCTCGATAGATGCGTGCTACAGATTTTGTTGGAGGTCGCACCATGGAATGAGAATAGAATTAGCAGTTCAATAGATGATTGAAAGCCCTTCACGAAGGTTGATTGCACTGGTGGTGCAAGTCTTTCGTGTTTACCCACGGTGATGTTTTTACTTGGACGTTGACCCATGATATAGGAACGACTCATCCTTCTACATATTTCGTCTACGGCCGCAAGACCTGATAGTGCAAGACCCAAAGCTTGAAGTACTTAATATTCGATGCCTTCTGCCGACAAAATATCTATGTCTTCCAGCTCTCAGCGGCAGCCTCGATCGTGGCCCTCTCATGTTCAGTATATCAACGCCCCTCGTTATCATCCTTCGGTGCCGGGCCCCGTGCGCTCTTTTCTGATCAGTGGCACTAATCCCGCCCCTCAGAAAATACCGATTTCATTTCCTTCGACATCTCTAGTCCGCGTAAGGTACATCACAGAACCTTCTCACCCTGCACGAGGACAGAACGGCCTTTTCGCTGTTCGAAAGATACCTCCTAGGTCACATATCATTGATTATATTGGAGAAGTGCATTGCCAGGATAGAGCAGACTCCGACTATGATCTTTCACTTTTTCGGTCAGAGGATGGGGATAATGTTGGCGTGGATGCCAGTGTCATGGGCAATGAGGCTAGGTTTGTCAATGATTACCGCGGTATTCGAAGTAAACCCAATGCTGTTTTTGTGGAGAGCCGTACGTTGGAAGGCGAACTACGGATGAGCATTTGGAGTTCCAAAGATCCGGTACAAAAGGGCGATGAGATCTTGGTGTCCTACGGAAAAAATTGGTGGCGCTCCCGAACAGCCCAAACAAACGCGCTACCCAATTTCGCTTCATCAAAAACATCAGCTTAACCACGGTCCGTATCATCCGTATCCTTCCAGTCGAATACTGATACTAAACACGTCCAGATGAGCCCAGATCGTTGGATGGTCTAAGCTTGAACGGTAGATTTGAAAGAGGAACCGTGACGAGTACGGATGACCCTTCCTGCAAGTAATTTACGTATGCTTCTGGAATTTGACTAGCGGATTGAGACCATCTGACATTAATTGGCAGGCCTATAAATCGTGAATCGGACACCTACTTTATGGGGGATACTACTAGTAGCTCTAAGCAAGAATAGCTATTACCTAGCTTTCCATGTACACATACTGATTCGGTACGCTTGGCCTTGCTGCGCTTCTCTCAACGTGTTGGCCTCGTAGATTCTGACCCTCGATTGTATTGGTCTTTCATTCGACGCGTAAATTTTGGCCGTCATAGTCCGGCGAAAGACTAGCAAAATCAAATATGGATACAAGGGTTGGCGTCATGTGAAACTCCATTAGATTGTCCTCACTCAAGTACTAAGAATGATGCTATAGTGCCATAGTGAGCTGAGTCAGCAGGGCAAATAGTTGTACATTCAAAATTCGTCACGTTCCTATTGGGCGCAAATGCAATAATGTGCTCTCTCTGAGCTAACTTACTTCTGTGTTGCTTCGCTGCTATTTGAGTCAAAAGGCACAATTGTTAATGATCCCTTACTTTCGGTCGCTTGGAACTTCGTCGTTCATTTCTTTTTACGGTTGTGCTCGACAACAAACTAGGCCGAACACCCGGACATTCTCAACTTACCGTCGTGATGGCCATAGTGCGCGAGGTCAGAAGGTTCGTCACAATTTGCCACAAGGTTTGATGTATAGTTGTCACTTCATACTAACTGTTATCACTTAGCGCGCCTTTCATGCGTCCAAATTGCTGGCTGCTCCTCCCAAGGACCCTTACCAGGTTCTAGGTGTCAAGAAAGATGCATCTCCTGCGGAAATCAAGAAAACATATTTTTCTGTGGGCATTAGAACCATTTAATTGATGCTTATCACCCTAATCACTAAACTCACTGCAGCTCGCCCGAAAGTATCATCCGGACACAAATCCTG
Organism: Suillus decipiens; assembly: GCA_016695475.1. NCBI lineage: Eukaryota > Fungi > Basidiomycota > Agaricomycetes > Boletales > Suillaceae > Suillus > Suillus decipiens. The sequence continues at coordinate 782,158 of MU172921.1, read as the reverse complement.
ACAAAGGAGCGCAAGAAAAGTTTGTGGAGATACAAGAAGCATACGACGTACGTCATTTACCACTTTGTCATTGATCTATACGTACTGGTGTCTTACATTGTAATACAAGATTTTGAAAGATGAGAAAAAGAAGGCTGCGTACGACAAATATGGCGCTGCGTCACAGCAACCGGGCTTTGATCCTAATGCCTTTGCTCGAAATCCATTTTCAGGAGGTGCAAGCGGGTTTAGTGGTTTTGGAGACTTCAGCGAGGCATTTGGCGGAAGTTCAGGTCAAGGCGATCTATTCTCGCAGCTGTTCGGCGGTGCCTTCGGGGGTCGAGCTCGCTCCGGGTTCAGCCAAAGTGCAAGAGGAGCAGACATTGAGGCGCGCGCCAACGTCTCGTTTTTGGATGCCTGCAGAGGAACAACTCTAAGTGTAAATGTCAACGCTTTATCAACATGTTCAACATGTACTGGTACAGGCCTGAGACATGGTGCTAAACGTGTGCCTTGCGGGTCGTGCAACGGCACTGGTACCAAGACTTTCGTGATAGATAGTGGGTTCCAGATGGCAAGCACTTGTGGGACATGTCTTGGTTCTGGTTCTACCATTCCCCGTGGAAGTCAGTGTGTAGATTGTGGTGGTCAGGGTTATGTGCGAACGAAGAAAAGTATCAAAGTAGATATCCCGCCAGGTCAGGAGTTGGACACATCATTTTCATTCCGTCAACTAAAAATTACACAGGGGTGGAAGACGGAATGACCATCCGTATTCCGAATGCTGGCGATGCTCCATTATCAGGCAAGGGCAGTCACGGGGACTTGCTTGTCAGGGTAAATGTCGCCCCATCCAAAGTTTTTCGTAGGCAAGGTGCAAACCTTCATCACGAAGCGCGGATACCTTTGCATACTGCACTCTTAGGTGGCCGAGTTCGTGTGCCCACACTCGACGGAAACGTGGACGTCCGTGTACCCAATGGTACTCAACATGGGGAGGAGATGGTTCTAAGAAACCATGGTGTCCCGTCAGTATTCGGCGGTGATAAAGGGGATCTTTTTATTTCTTTCTCCGTGCAACTTCCAAGGTGAGTGAAATTGGTGTTCGTTAGTGCATACGCAACCTACTTTCTGTAGATCTTTAACGAAACGACAACGGGAGATTTTGGAGCAATATGCGGACGACGTTGAGGGTCGGAGTAACAGTTCAAAACAGGACCCTGTCCCGCCTGCCGGCGCGTCTGGTAGCGCTCAGTCAAGCAAACAAGATATGAAGGATACCAGTTCAATGGGTGATAACAATGGTACGACTTCATTTTCTCATCCGCCACCGGCTTCCGTGGGTGGCTGGGTGTCTCGCACATGGAATAGGATACGAGGGCTTACTGGGTCTTGATTTATCCATATTTTGGTCCGTCCTGACGACGTTTTCGTTATCTACTACCTGTCGCTTCTCAATTCAATCAGCAGACGAACTGAACACTGGGAATCTGGACAAAAGCAGCGGGTCATCGGAGAACGCGGAGGATGAGCACAGGAGGAGGGCTACGGCTTAGAGAAGATCCATAGAAGCATAGTGAACTACACACTTTAATGGGATAATTTTTCCTGCGACCATACGATGTTTGCGTGGGGCAAGCCCTGTGAAAAGAGAGCAACTTAGTGTTTGCCCTAAAACTGCATGGAGGCCGTAACATGTACCTAATAGTAATTTTGTCTAAACGTGTTTGTGGCTGTAGTAGGCAGGTGCCGCGGTGCCAACATTCACCATTAATCGAGCTTTCAGTTAATGTAAGTACTTAATAGTAACTTCTCGATCCGTCTCTTCTGTCCCTTGCTAGAACTTCGAATCTGAAGAGAATTAACCTAGCGCGCGGCGATCTCAACCACTGGATCTTCTTGCAATGGACTTCTGCGTCCAAAGTTTAGATGCCATCAAGGCATGCGCAACGAGGTGACTTGATTGACTCCCCCGCACCAGGCAATATTCGTCTTTTGCCAGATTCAACCCTATCGACTGCAGTAATACATGCTGTCAAAGGCCCCTTCTCTTCTTTGTTGCGGGCTAGACTCTTATTACAAAGGCTTCACAATGCGGTCAATTTTAATATCATCATCGGTAAAGCCTAATGCCAGCGAACATTGACCGCTCTGTTTGCGGACCGCAAGTCAAAGGGTCACAAGAGGATAATTCCAAGGCCAAAGAAGCTCTTTTTTCGAAGTCTGGTCATGCCAGATCTCATCGAAGCCACATCAAACCGAAGGGTCCTTGTATAAAATGGCAGCAAAGACGAAGAGGACGTTAACCTTGTAGCAGCCTTTCTTACTGTGATCTCTCTTATTGCAAGTTCCATATGTCTTTAGAGAACGCAGCTCATTCCACGCCCACTCATCCTCCTTCATGCTCGTCGTGTTCGGATAATGTGTCTGCGTCATCAGACAAAGCACACACCAGCGAATGTGCCTCTCTTGATTCTCGTGACGAGATCCAGAAGGCCCCGAAACACTCAGTGTCCCGACTGCTTTCCGTACATATCGGGTAATGTTTCATGCTGCTTGAATTGCTGTTAGCTCATTAGTATGTGATCGAACCTCAGGGCCGCGATGACACTTTTTCTTGCTACAACAGATTCTGTGCGTATCCCCTTCTTGAATTCGAGTGCGAGGCATTAAGCAAACATACAGACCATCGTATCGACATCTCTACCGACAATTGTCAGTGAACTCGGGGCTTCTCAGAGCCAATATACTTGGGTTGGGATTGCGTATATGCTGACACAAACGGCTGGCCAACCCCTTTACGGAAGACTATCCGATTTGGTAGGGCGAAAGGTGTGTTCTTTTTCAAGGTTGAAGTAGGCTGAGTGGATTTACATCTCGCTATATTACTAGAACGTTTTGTATGTCAGCATGATGATTTTCGCCCTCGGATCCTTGCTGTGCGGGGCTGCAAAGGTTGTTTGACTTTATTATTCTGCATTTGATCTCCTGATCTTTATCTACCCAGAGTATGATGTCCCTGATAATTTTCCGCGGATTGGCCGGTCTCGGTGGCGGTGGTATTGTCAGTTCCGTTTGGGTTATTACATCAGAAATTGTCGAACCACAAAATAGAGCAAAGTGGTCTCAGGCTCTCAGTATTACTTGGAGCTGTTCTGCGGTCGCAGGCCCAATACTCGGAGGATTATTCAGCAGTAAGTGTTGCAACTAATCTTAGATCCAAATCTCATTTTACCTTCGCAGCTGGCTTCTCTACGACAATTACCTGGAGATGGGCTTGTATGTCATCCGTCCCCTTTCTATGTCCCAATCTCAAAATTTTTGGTCACTAGTTTACATGAATTTGCCTGTATGCATTTTCGCATTCTTGCTGCTTTCAGTGTCACTGCGGAATGTCACGCTCGGCCAAGCTAAGGACGCGTCATGGAAAAACTTCATTGAAAAGTTTGATTTTATCGGACTGTACGACATGGTTTTGCTTTCTCGTGCCATGCTCATATCACATTATACAGTCTTCTCTTCATGCTGGGTACCAGCTTCTTGGTTATTGGGTTCAGCTTGGCTATGAGTAATGGATGTAAGTCCTGTTGTATTCAACGCAAATATTTCACTCATCATCATGCAGGGAAATCGCCATCAACTCTCCTGCTGGTCATTTTTGGCCCTGTGATACTAGCCTGTGGTGGCTTCTATGAAGTGCACACCACACGCGAGGCATTGTTCCCGCCTGCCGCATTCAAAAGTCTCACTGTTGGTAAGAAGCTTGCTCGCGTGGAAGGCTGTTCGACATCTCATATGAATCATCCAGTGATCATTCTAACTGTCACATTCCTCCACAACTTCGCATTCACCTCAGGCACGTTTTACCTTGCACTCTACTTCCAAGTAAGGTCGTCCCATACCTTGTGAGTGGATCTAATTCTGACTTCATGATTCGCATAGGCTGTGAATGGCATGACCCCACTGCAAGCTGGCATGCAGATGCTGCCATATTCACTCGGGTCATCATTGGCTTCAGTGCCAGCCGCCTGGTTTATTACATTCTGCGAGAAGCGTAAACACGACACCCGCGGACAAAAATGGATGATCATCGGTGGCCTACTGATCTCTACGTTAGGTTTCAGTGAGGTCAAACATACATGTATCGAAAGCGGTTACTGAGGTTGTGTGACAGGTCTCTTGGTAACACTCAAGGATGCCTCCTCGCACTTCGCGCAAATTTTTTTCCCCCTTATCGCCGGTATTGGAATCGGGTTCCTCTTCCACGCCCCTTATCAGGTCTTTGTGAAGGCACTGCACCCTTCTGAGCTCGCTACGGGGACTAGTGCATTCTTCCTGGTAAGATTTACAGGAGCCACCATTGGTCTAGTAAGTCCGTCTGCCCCGTTCGTGGGTCATTAACTTACATATCTTCAAGGCGGTTTCTGGGATGGTCTTTGACGGACGATTATCTCACGCTTTACCTATTGGTTACCAAATTCAGGGATCATCTTCCATCAATTGGAGATTACTGAGTCTTATCGAGCCACTCTCGTTGAGAAATGAGGTCTTGGGCGCTGTGGCTCTGGCAATTCAGGTGGGCTCCAAAGTCATGCAGCTCCACTCACTCTCGACTAATGATATCATAGAGTATTTGGATCGTTTCCGCTCCTCTGTTAGGTCTTGCTCTGGTGGTATGTGATCTCCTCCAAGTGATTATATGACTTCATTAATCTGCATAATCAGATCTCGCTGTTTGTGAAGTGCTTTTCGGTAGAAATCACGAACCATGATGACGAAAAGGCTTTACACCAACAGTCATGTATCGGCTCGCCTAATGAAGTTTAGAGGATCAAAATCCCTATTCTTATTGTACATATGAGACATGCTAGACGAACTTGTACATATACGTAAGGATGCTAGTCAGCACTAGGGAGTCAGTAGTGTACATCTTTAGCTTTACCAAGGGTTTACGCATAGGGTTTACGCATAGGGTTTTCATGTAGGTTTTACACATTTCTGATGTAACGTAGTAGATCAAAGTATGTATCTGAGGACTTTTATGACAGCAAATAGACTTATACGTAGTCAAAATTAGGTTTGGGGTGACATCTTCATGACCTTCAACGGAACACACTGTTTAGAAAATGAACATATGACATGGACACGATTTGCTAGTCCTTTATGTTGATTCAGGTTATTTAGACGGGCTGGTATGGGCAGTACTGGATCCGGAAAAAGAATTCAAACGGGAATATTTTACAACTAAACAACTATGCTGACAACTTCTCTCGTCTACGACGAGATTAGACGAGATATAGTGGTCGCGCGGAAGACATCAGTGTACCTCGTGGATTACCACAAAATTAACACATGTTCCCCAACGTCTAACTGTGATACGGTGCAGTGGCTGCGCGTAAAACCCGCGGTCACACTGGCAGGGATGTAAGTCCTAATTAACGGACCTCAACAGTGATATTTACGACACAAGATATACTGGGGCATAATTCACAGACTTCAGAACGGAGTTTCGGATTGCCTAACCGTACCAATACCGCCAGAGCTTAATCGAAATCGATAGGGTGTTGATACAAACGTTGGCTCCTAGAACAAATGGGCCTTGTTCGCGCAAACAATGCAGGGTCGTCCCTTGATGTGAAAGAGAAATAGCGTCGGTGCGTTTCAGATCGTTGCCGACAGTGATATAGTGTTAGTCGAATTGATTTCATGTCGATGAGCTGTGCAATGAATTGCTTCCTCGACAGTATTAACCCGCGGTATGACGGCATACATAAGTCAAGAAATCAGACGATGAGCCTATAGTGTTTCAACAGATAAGTAAAGTATAACCAACCCGAAAATCAATTCACACAAAAGGAGCATCAATGCCCACAGCTTCCAAAATCTTCTTCGGGGAATCGAGCGGGCATGAACCATGCAAATATTTCAGATACATACATTTCGTTCCTTGTCAAGTCCATGATTTTTCTCGCCGTATATGCCGATACCCAGATCGATCGTATACATAATGCAAAACCAAGATGTCGGTATAGCATTGGTTTATTTAAACACGATCATTACTGTGTGGCCTCCAGGCCGCGACGCAGGATGCGAATATAGGGGTATTGTGCATGAAATGGGGTGTTCGTGTAACTCAGCGTCACCATGATGGGGGATTTTCCCCGCGGATTTGTGATCGAGAGTGGTCCCGCGAACTGTCGATAGGAAATGAGAATAACACTGGTACAACTCGAAGATTAAGTGCCGGACACTGAAATTAATGTGCTAGGAGCCATGCCTTGCAGGCTTCAAGTTGAAGGCTCACGAAAGTCACGATATTCTGGGCACTTGATCCGACTTTCGCTAAAGAACAAGGTCGACATGTCTGACATCCGCCGGGAATCGCACTCTAATGATCGGGCCCGTGATCAACATAGCTCATGTCACATGCACTCAACGGTTGAATTTGTGGGGTATTGTAAATTTTCATTTTCATAATTAAATAAATGTGCTAATCTCCGCAAAGAGTTCGGGGTCCGACCACTCGCAAAATTAACTCCTTGACCAAAAAAGGAAATTTATATAACTACTCGCTCGACTAGGTGCTATGGTCAGCCTTTATGTGCCGTTTAGACGTCACCCACAATACCAAGGGACTCTGAATTTCACTTTTTATACTATCTATTGTCTGCAGAATAATCAATAATGATCTCCAAGAACGCACCATTCGACTTTGGATGGGGATTGGAGGATATCCAGTATGATTAGTCAGAGGAGCTGCTACCGCTGGCGATGGGAGTTCGTTACTACCACGAGGCCTCTATCTCTACTCACTAGCCGTACTTGAACAATCACACGTGCACTATTGAAGATATCTTTGCTGTAGATTCCGATTTCTTCCTTGACTCGGAGGAGGTCTGCACATGACTTGCAGTCGGGCACAATATTATTGTCAGTACTTCCACCCTATCGCGCAATTTCAAAGAAGCTGGTCACACAAGATCCGTCAAAAACTTGAGGCTTCTCAACGTTGTGGCCCAACGAGAGGAATTCAGAGCGAGTCTTCGCAACAATTTCGTCAGCTCAGAATTTGTCGTCATTTGATGAAACGACTGGACATACGTACACCACTATGGACAAGCACCGAGGGGACATCGCGCACAAGTGGTTGATTCAAGGCTTCTCTGATTCACAGGATTTTACTGCGGAAGATGTAGCATCCTTCTGCATCCGCTGATCCGAATCGAGTGCGTGAATTTTTTCTAGTTTCCCCAGAGATCGTTCCACTGTTGTTTTTGATAATTGCAGGAAGCATAATGAAGACCTTATTAAAAGTGCCGGTTCATTGTTGTGGCTATGCCTCCCCTCGTAAAACTGATATTGGATAGGTTGTCTGATATTCTACCTGCCTCCGTGCTCGCCTCATTTCGAGGACTACTTCGGTACCTTCAGTGCCAGTAAGTTACGTGTTATGTCTGCAATGGTTGACAATTAAAACTTATCTTTGATATTATAATTATCAGCTACGTCAACCCGAAGATCCGGTTGGGGCTCTTGAAGTAACAATTTGTGTTACAGAAAGAGAAGGCATCGAATCGTTTGTAATTGCACAAGTTTGAATGGGTGTGAATGGATGCTGCTTCAATTGAATGTCCGAGAAGTGGTAGCGTGAAAAAGTTTGTCCGCATGTACTATCAGAGAGAACTATATGGTGTCAGAAGGGAGTTCTAGTTTACAGAAGAAACAAATATGCTGAAATGATTCAGGAGGATGCCGACTCAGAATATTAGAAACTGCAAAACTTTGCGTGTTAGCGGAGGTGTCACACGAGACGTTTGAACTCCGATGAACTGATGCGAGAGTGTGGGGTTTAGAATGTGTTGTGTGTGCTATGAGGATTGGCTCAACGATGGTATTGCTCTGTTATAAGGCTTGCCAGCCAATTAACCCCACATTCCGCCATTATTTATCATCACGCGTCTCAACTGCTGCTCGATTTCCTGGCCCGTATTCAAGTGATGCAAACTTTGCTTGATCATTGTCCAAAATATGATTGGTACTTCAAGCGCAAAACTTAGGCAGAGATAGAACATCGTGGGAAGTTGTCAAACTGGGAGACGATCATGGTACCTTGCCAGTAGCGCTCGGGGTTGCCCATGACAGCTGGATAAAGAGGTAGTGGGCAAGGGTAGATGCAGGACCTAGGCCTGAGGCTGCAAATTCGAGTCCATGGACTGATCACTGCCATGCTCTTCCAGATTCAGGCTTCAATTTCTCTTCCTCGCAATCTTCCTCAATCATGCTTTCTCCTTCTCAATCAGCCTCGGATAACTACCCTTCTTTCTTTCCGTCACCAATCATAGAGGGTGTAGGCGGCGGTTATGGAAGCTTTAGCAGTTCATCAAGGACGCTCTCGTCAAATAGGCGCGGCTGCCACATTGCACGGTCTTGCTGGGATCTTGATTATGTGCTTTTTCTGAACCGGGGCAAGTTTCTTTTTGGCATAGCAAATAGGTGGGTATGGTACGTAGTATCAAGGCAGTAAGGGCTACGAGCGCCCGAACAATGTGTATGAGTCGGGGGAATCGTATTTCCTTTTTTGGTCAGACTTACAGTAAATGGTCGTGTGCGACTTGCAGCCAAGGCTTGTGCCCTTCAAGTGCTGAGTACTGAGTACTAGAGTCTTTCGCATCTCCTTCGTATCTTTCTCTCGACCTAGACGGACAGTCAAGCAATCCTAATACACTATGTGTGAGGCAACTAGCATGATTGCAGACAGCGCCGCTGTTTCTCCCTCTCCTGGGCCAATCGTGTCATCTTCGTCTTTGCGCAGTTTAGTGCTCAGTCCTTCGAAATCTTCGAGTGTATCCTTATCTCAACCAAAGATCACTATTGATGCTGAGTTTGTTGATGGTTTAACAAACGCTAAGGCCAAATTACATGCAAGGTATACTAGTTGTCTTTTTTTCTATGCACTTCTTTATCATCCTTTTGGCAAGATTTGCTGTTAAAACTGCATTCTGAGCTTACATCACGTCTTTTTATATAGATCTTACAAGTCAATTGACTTTGCAAGAAACCTTCTTGCTATTTTGGTGGCTCTGCGGGTCCCTGGTTGGCACAAGACGCAGGTAACCCCCGAGTTACTCTCCATCCGCAAAGTCTCTGGTGCTCTCACCAATGCCATATTTTTTGTCTCTTGCCCTACCATTGCTCTCGTTCCTACGCTCTTATTGCGTATCTATGGCACATCATCCGGCTCTCTCATCTCTCGCTCTCACGAGCTGCGAATACTTCACATTCTCTCATCTCGATACCATTTTGGTCCTCGTGTATATGGTACATTTACAAACGGTCGTGTTGAAGAGTACTTCGAGTCTGCCACGCTAGTTTCATCAGACCTTCGTGACAAGAAGACTAGCCAATGGGTAGCTTTGCGCATGGCTGAACTCCATTCTGTGGACCTTAGTGTTGTAGAGGGACCACTTACCGTCAGTGCTCTTGAAGGGAAGAGTTGGGAGATCGGGGTCAAGAAAAATGTCAAAGCGTGGATGCCAGCTGCACGAGAAGTTTTGGGTCTCCACTGTGTATCTGAGGCCATTCGTCAAACACTTAATATCGATCGCTTCTATGAACTTTGGATGCGTTATTTACGCTGGGTCTCTCACGTCGAAAAGGTAGAGGGGGCAGGCCGACGTGTCTTCGCGCACAATGATACGCAGTATGGCAACATACTGAGGTTAACTAGTCCACTTCGTCATGATGCTCCCGAGCACCACCAGGTGAGCAACAGTTATTCTGGGGCAGAGGACCTTACCAAGTTATGGTATAGATTGTTGTGGTTGATTTTGAATATGCATCGCCTAATCCAGTTGCTTTCGACATTGCTAATCACTTCAACGAGTGGACAGCTGACTATCATTCATCAACACCGCATCTTCTCGATCCAGACCGGTATCCGACGATGGAACAACGTCAGATTTTCTATCGGGCGTATCTTGCACACTCGCGTGCTACTGACACATGCGCTTCCTCGGTTCCAGCGCTGCACTTAGAAGCAGAAGTTTCCCAGTTGGAACGTCAAGTGCGTATTTGGAGTCCTGCCTCACACGGGATGTGGACCGTGTGGGGTATCGTACAAGCACAGGACAGCCTAGAAAGCGGAGAATTGGAACCAGAATTTGACTACTTAGCTTACGCGACATGTCGAATGGAAGGCTTCATCAAAGAGCTATCCGAACTTGGTGTTCAGTAGGGCTTAGTCATTTATTGTCACTTATCTATCCATCTATCGGAACCTGTATCCAGAAATTGTGTACGTGGCACCTGCACGACCCTGCTGAGCGCTAACCAAGTCTGTCCAAACGCTCATAGGTATTGTAGAAGCCTACCATGTGCTACGGCGATGTTTACACACGCTCCTCGAGGCCGTGTTTTGTACAACATCCTCGCACACCAATTTAGAGACCTCTGTAGGCCCTCGGATTATTTATTATTAAGAGCACTTCGGGTGTGACGGGGTGTCTGAGCCCCTGACAGTACTTTGTTGTATATTTTGGTAATGTAAGTTCTGAGATTCGTCAACGTTCGAGGGCCACAAAAATGGAGGTATTTCATAAAGCCTGGAAAACACGATGCAAGTGTCAATATTGTTGTTACCGGGTTTACGATATAGCGTCGGTCGAAATCCTGTTCATCAAGGTTTGATCTTTAGCTTTTGGAGATCTTCTGTGTAAATTTAGTTATCGTGCTTGATCGCTGAGTATGAACAGGGTCGTCAGACGATATGACGATGGAATGCTCACTCGACTCGCCAGCATTTAATTAAGTTATCCACAGTTAGACGTTGAAATTTCGTGCATGTCATTGCAGGATCAAAGACGTGTATGTGCCATCGTACAGCGATATCATCGGTTTGGCGTTTATCTAAAGGTACACCAGGGGAATTATTGAAAAAGGGGTGTTTGAATCACTAGCTGCGTGTCAACTGATCCAGAATAGAATGATACACTATCTCTCCTGTGACCCTGTCCTCACGTACTCATGCTGGTAAGCAGTGGTACTAGGGCACTAGTAGCCTCTCCTAGATAGACCCGGATCAATGATAGGAAAAACACCCCCGGTTATTGGGATCCGAGTAGATGTCGTCGAGGGGGTGTAGGTGGCAGTCACGCTTCCCCAAAGTGAGAATTTTTGGTATGCAGGACCCAGGGCGTCTGATAGGAATTGACGACGTTGAAGGTCAGGAATAGTCACGGCGGCTACGGAGCTCAGCCGGAAGCACACGGTAGCGCATGACACCTAGACATTAAACGGATCTTCATACAGGGCACGAAGGAAATACGCCTTGAATAACAGCGAGACGCATCAATTTCTCTGCAACAAAAAATCATCATTAGTTTATGTAGACTGGCCTCGTCAAATTGAGCCGTTAACATCTGGATAGCAAGTAGCTAGACAACTAGCATGGATGCAATGTACTTTTCACATTGCGCGGGTGAAGAGAGAAGTAGCGACAATCACCCCCAACACGCCGCATCAGTAACGATGGAATATGAGCGTGTACGTTACCTACTACGGTATGATCACGAGAATACCGTGAATCGGTTGAGAGAAGTTATAAGAACATGATGAGTCTGCTTCACGATTTCGATGAGAAGCTGCCAACGTTACTCCTCCAAACGAGTAGTATCTTCGAACTAATAAGGCGAGTGTTGCGGAGTACTGTAGGGGAAGCTTGGTGAATTTGACTCACTACAAAGTTCTGAAGTGGAAGGTTCAGGTTTTGCAATTGTTAGGTATGCCCGGCCTGACCCAATTGAATTGCAACGGCATCAGCTGATAGGCTTATCATCAATGTGTAAATGCCTTCGGGCTTGTCTTTGCCATTTGGCAATGGCGGACATGGTAACTTCTAGTTCGTGCACAAGTCATCTTCTAGCTCAGCACGTAATTCTTTCAGACGACAAGAGAGTTCACCAATCGACAATCACGATGCGCTGCAAGAGAAGCCAAACGCAGATTTGATGAGCAGAGGAGATGGAGAGGGTGTACGTTTGCACGGAGATAGTCATGAAAAATATCATCATCAGAAGCGTGACAAGGGGCACATGAAAACAAGACGTAAGATGAGGTATACAAAAGCCTTTTGTACAAAGTAAGGTAGAAGATGAGGAAATGTCTCGTAAACTCCACTATGACTACGGGAGGCAGGGTGGAGACAAACATCACAAAGAGCGTCCGACCAAGCGGCGAAGTTCTTGAACACGACAGCCGATACATTACATCCAGTTTTCTCCGATCCTGTTGAGCTCACCTGCCCACGGGGAATTAGATTCCCCAGCTCCGGAGGCCTGTGGGTATGAAGGCACACCAGCTAGGTTGCTACTACGAGTGACATTGCCCCAGTTTCCAGCACTCCCAGATCTAACGTGCACACGTGGAACAGCATTATTGTTCGATACCCTATCGGCTTGCGAGAGTGCAAAAGACGTCGTGGGAGTTGCAGCAGAAGGTGTGGATGGCGTGGAGAAATCTAGATCTACATCCGTTCCATTGAAAGAGTGTCTAGCGTTGGGCGTCGTGGCGCTCGTCCTGTTAAGACGTTGCTAACAGTGTTCTTGCATCAGAATAGGTTTTGCACAGTAGCAGCATACTCACCTGGCTGTATCCTACGATATCCAAGCGTGCGTTGTTGTGCCGCCCCAAATCAGGACCCGCTGTCAGAGGAACAACTGGAGACTTCATAGGTGTCTGTTCGGAGCTTGAAAGCATCAAGGCATTGCTGGCAAAGGTAGGGTATGCTGATTTGTTCTGCTTCGTAATATTATTGAGAGCAGACGTGTCGACACGAAGCGAGCCGGTGGGAGGTCGAGAATTAAAAAAGTTACCCGAAGGTGGGGATGCATCTACTGGTGTTGCATCACCCTTACGCTGGATGCGCTGAAGAAGGGATATCGACGATTCGTTGGGGTCGCTATTCGAGCGCTCACGATTGGTTGCGGTGGCTGAAGGCGGAGGAACACCTTCGGCTCCCGGTGCGATGCCCGAAACCGGTAGCTCGGTATGGATGAAGCAACAACGTTTCCCGTATGGACATGCACCTGACACCCAGAATGTCTGTTTACCATCATGAGAATAAGAAACGGAATCAAAACAAAGAAGGAAACCTACCCTGCAGATTTCTGTTTTGTACTAAGACACGATGGCATCAATACTCAGTATCGCAGGCATTGATCCGTGCTTACCTTAGGGTGACGGGCAACATTGCGAAGTTCATCTTCTCCATGGGCAAACTGGCACTTCGCCCCGTACCGACACGAGCCCTTCTCTTCCCATGACCTGCATAACTCGGTCTTGTATAGGCCGAGCTTGCGGTTGTTAGCACTCGGTCCACCACTGTTTTGCAAAGGACTCTCAGATCCTGGGTTGGAGTGGTCGACTCCCAGGCCTTGAGCTGGCAACACTCCATACGGACTAGTGAAATGAGTTTGCAGACGACTAGCCATGGCCGCAACGGCCAAATCCGAGGGGTATGATTCTGGAGTACCGTAGAATTGACTGTATAAACCAGGGTGGATGGGGGGATACATTCCGTGAGTCGCCTGTGCGAAAACTGCTTGGTTGCTGAGGAGCGCTAATGTAGCAGCATCTCGCAGAGCAGAAGGGTCTGAAGCAGAGTGCTGATGAGCACCACGGAAAACGTTGTGTTGCTGCTGCACACGAGTAACTGCAGGGTGATGACTCTCTCCAGTAGGAAGAACCATGTCATAGAGTTGCTGAGTGTTACCAAGTGACAAGTGAGGAACGTGTGCCGGACCATAAGGAAGTCCCGTTGGGCTTGGGACCAATGGTTGTGGGGGGTAGCCTCGCTGAGGCTGGCGATAGGTAGATTGAACCCCATTCGCCGGGCGACCTTGGAGGAAGTGCTGTGGTGCCGCGGCACTAGGAGCAGAGGGCTGGGGAAAATAGTTGCGCTGAGGGCCATAATCGCCTTGCAAATCCCCATTACCTTGTGCGGAACGGTAATCAAATTGCTGTTGTCCGCGACCAAATGATGCGTTGGTCAGCGATGGGTACTGGGGCTGCTCAGGCGAGAAAGGCTTTTCCCCGCCACCGACGCGATCCCGGTAAGCAGCAGACGACCAAGGGTGAGCGGGTACGGAATGTACGTGCTCTTCCCCTGCTTGCTTCAGGCGACGCAAATCAGCAGTCGATAGTCCACCACTGAAGGAGTGAGGACGCTCCTTTCCCTCATTCCCCGTTGCTATCTTCAGCTGCGGTTGCCCGCGCATGGTATGACTAGCTGAAGAAATGGCAGATTCGTGTGATTCCAGAGTGTCAGTGGACGACACGCGAGAATGGGACGGCGAAATTTGATGATCCGAGGTATTGGGGGAGGAGTCGAGACTGACATCAGAAGCCGTTTCCAGCGGACTTGCATCGTTGAATGGCGCTACATTCGCAGCGCCTAGCTTGGACTGAGGAGAAGTCCCTAGTCGGCCCTGTATGTCATCCCCAAGGTCACCTACAGCGCCGAGCTTCAGCCTGGCAATATCCTGGGCAAGATCCCAGTCGAGTGATGCGTCTGGATCGACGAGCTGTCCCGAACCATTGAGGCGCCATCGTTGAGCGTTGTTTGGGACACGCTCAGATGGATGGCCAGAGGAATCGGTTTTTGACTTGTCTACGAGGTTCGTACGAACAGGCATTGCTAAGGGTTTTTGAATCAAAGCCGGACGAGGGATGTAAGATGAAAGAGACGGTGGTGAGTCTTGCGCAGATGAAACGTTCCAGGTCTTCGTGAACGCATAAGAAGGGTGTCTAAAGAGAGATGACGCATGGCTTACCTCGGCTGTGAAGTCTGGGTTCAAGTTGTGATGTTCAAGGGGACTTTGGGACCAACCAGGTACACCCGTTGATTGTGCTCGAGTTGGAATGGGTTTTCTTGAGCCTGATTCGCGTGCAAAGTACAAATTGTGTGTGGGTGCAGTAGTAGCGGTGACCACCTTTTGCATTTAAATCTGATTTAAATAATGGGAATTGTCAGCGAAGCAAGAACACGCTGCAAGGAAATTGAGCCACCAGTTAATTAACAAGCTGATGAGCGACCGATGATGATTGCTGGATAAAAATTTGTCGTGCGTTGCGGTATGAGAGAATAATCAAAGATGCGATGTGTATAGGATATAGGCGATGCGATGTTGAGAGCACGATTTGCTAAGTGAGTTGATAGATAGAGACCGCCGTCGACGTTTTGCTGGATAGAATGCAAGAAGACAAGCAGTAAAGATCTAAAGAGAAAGCACAAGATAGGTATAAAAAGTGAGATGAACTGAAACGAGGCGTGAGGAGGTCGTGAGGACCGGGGTCGCGTGTTGAAGATCAGGACCCAGGTCAAGAGTTTGGAGAGGCAAAGTGGATGGAGGTCGAGGGTTTTAGATCTTCTTGGAGGTTATGGTAATGAAATGAGGCAAAGGGTAGGAGCCCTGACTAACCTTGCGAAGGGGTTTTGATTGCAACGTGCCCTTCTTGCGGCGGCGATTGCCAATAATTATAATGAGCCCTGTGCAATGAGGTTTGGAGATGACTGGGCGCTCCTTTATCTCAAAAATGAGAACTATTAGATACTGTTATAAGTAAACATTCAGTCAGTAAACAGTAAGTTCTTGGAAGAGAAATAAGAACCTGGATCGTTGATGGTCGTGGTCAAAACAAAAAAAGCTGGAAGCGAACACTAGAAGGGTCTAGGCTATAATTCAATTCGCATCGCACTGGTTTACATTGTTTGATTTCGTAACTACCGGCCTAAAACATGACAACGCCGTTAAAGCCCTTGAACAATACAATCATTCCATCTAATACTAGTACTACTACTGCAACAGTGAGTCTACTAGTAAAGCGCTCAACCAACCAACCATCATTTTTGGTGTTACCTTGAGGCGTGTCCTCGCATACTACTGACTCCAATTTCAAATTTAATTTTGAGGACACGTGCATCGCAAAGACGTAGATCGTTCACTACTACAACAACGACAAGACTCTCTATTCAAGCAAACCCCCCATTACTCAGAAGTACCCCTTCTAAAAATCAAACATTCGTAAAATTCTATCGAGGGTACTAATCCCCAAAGTAACACACTCAGCCCAAACACGTGTTGATGCAATCCCACGAGCGTGCCATGATGCTATGTAGCCGCAGCACCTCCATGGTTCGGCGCTCTCCCAAGCACTAACAGTCGTACGAAGCACCGTCCGTGATCGCCTCGCTTTGCGTCTTTGCGCCCATCCACAGTATCACCTCTGTGTTCTTATTTCAATCTTCCATTTCTTGCGTCGGCGTCCGAGTCAGCTAGTAGGCCACTCACTTCACGTGGTGCTATTTGCGTTCCGTTAAACCCACTTTAATTGCTCTAATATATGGAACTCCTCAACCTTGCGACCTCCGTTCCGACGCTATCATGTTATCCAACTCGAGTCAGAAAGAACACTTGGAAATATGTTGCGGAATCGTATTTGATCGGATTTCGGAACTTTTAGCACTAAAAAGGCAGGCGTAGTGTTTATTGCTCCTAGCGCCACTACTAGTAAGACCTTTCTGCATAAAACTACCCCACAGTCCAGATAACTTTTCGCGTATCAGTTCCGAATTCTGGAGCACGAGTCACAAGAACTTACCACGATGAATCAGACGTATTTCCTACCGTACCTCGGAACCTTCCCCCCTGATGGCGCTATAATCCGGCTAGATAATCACCGTGACGCCCCAGAAGTCATGCGCACGAAGCGCACAGTATATGTCAACTCGAACCATTATCCATTATCATTATCAATTTATCTCTTCAAATCAGTTTTCATCGATGACGACCTGGCTCGGGGATAACTTCATCGCGATATGAACATAATGCCGCTAATATCTAGAATTTACGGGAAGCGCTTTCTACTACTAGAGTCCCTCCTATGACCGCATGACTTACGCGTCGTGTATGGTACAATTATAAGTTTGAACAATGAAGACCCACTGGCAGGTCAACTCTCTTTATTGTTGAATACACAAACGACCCTGAACAAAGCACGAGGATCCGACGAGAGTCGGACCCACCTCTGACGGCTTGAATGATTATACCATGGGCTCGGCCATCGATTATGTCCTTACCCGACTTGGCATATATTCAAGGCACCAATTCAAATGACCGGAACACGTGCAACACACGCGCTGATGGGCCGTCTTCAGGAGTTACATATACTGGCATCATGTGGTTCCGAGCCGATGAATCGCGAGCCAACAAACCTTGGAACTTCTTCTTTTCAATAAGCTACGATGATGAACCCAGCATCTAATGGGACACGAAACTCTCCTCCTGTTCGGCTGGACCATCCAGGCGGGAGCAGAGGACACACTGCCAAACCGTCACAGACATAGGCGGAATTAATCATCGATAACACAAATATTCTTTGAAGAAGGCCTGATACTTAAAATCGAACATCAAGCATGTGCCCTAATTTATACGTAGTCAATACGGCGATGTAATACAAACGTCCAGCCGATGCTGAGTCTGACGGAGGCGCGGATCGATGTTAATCCATGAAACATTATCTAGGCGTCTGTAGATATCGCTATTGATCAGCCAAAGCCCAAACAACAGACCCAATTAACCCACAATATGAAGTACCAACAAGCATCGTAGAGAGGCTTTGTAATTGATCTTCGTCAAAGGCTAGTTGATCCTTGTGCCAAGTATCCTGTAAAATAGATGGTAAGGCGCGACAAAGATTGTCATTGATCGCGGAAGCAATTTACCTGGTGAGTCTAGATAGAAATAATGTTCGTGAGGTCAAATCAGTGTTCAATAGAGGAAAGGATCTTACTTTCTTGAACTCAGAAGCACAGTGACGAATCGTCGTTGAGATCGGCGGCGGATCTGTTGCGTGTCTCGCCAGGACTATATTGACGAAGATAATCAAAAATAGTAAGAGAGTTATAGCGAGCGGACATGAGTTTCAGACAACAAAGTTCACAACATCTACTGACCTTCTGTGAGGGACGGCATCCAGGGTTCGACAGAGTACGGGAAACTCTCGATAAGGGCACATAGGCCAAGGATAGCGGAATGTAACTTCTTAAGTGACTCTCCATAGTCATGGTGTGTACGCGAGGGGAGCTTTACGCTGCGCGCCAATGATATGAAGCGATTCTGAATTAAACGGAGCTTGATCAGTGGAGATTTACGGAGGCTATCGTCAACACACCTTCAGTGGAATTATGTTCTGCCGCTGTGAGCATCTTACAACTCCAGACAGGGTCTTGGACGACATTTCTCGAACTTCGACATTCTCATCTGATAAACAATCAAGTAATACATCCATGATTTTGAGTACGCCGTTAGATGAAATCGTCAGGAGGTTCCGATAGAAGAAAACGACCAGGGCAGGCAATGCATTCAATCGAATTCGCCATGACTAGAAAAATTTCAGATAAATACTTCATTCATTTAGGTAAAACAATATACTTCAGATAATTGAATGGCCGAAACCAGGTTCTCCAGGACGATGTGCGTAAGCGAAGGCGGCAGATGAACCGAAGAAAACACACGAAGCACAGCGCTGCTGTACTTTTGAAGTTCCGGATTGTCGCTTAATTCTGACATGCTCAAGAGTTCAGGTCTAAAAATATTTAAGCGAGATAATACAGTAAAATGAACGGGTTACAAACAGCAGAGCCATGGCATGAGGACGAACGAGACAAGCTTCAGGGCTATGAAGAGACACCCATAGCCAGAGCAGCACTGTCAGGTCTCAGTTGGAACTTCAGATGAAAAGAACTGCGAAGCCTACTGGTCAAGCCGACTTTGTCATACTGAAGATGAATGTAAGAAAGAGAATTCCGGTAAATGTGTTATTACCCACCCGGGACTGCGAAACTCTAGGGGGAGGGAATCGTTCGTCCTTCCATTTGGGCAGATTATCGATGATCGATTGTACATGATAAGAGAAAAACCCTTGTCTGAAAAGGAATGGAAACTGAGTACCATATCGGAACTACTCGAGGGGAAATACCTGATTTGGAGTGGATCTGGACTCTTTGCGCATGCCGTGAGGAGGGCATCCACAGAGGGATATGCTGGTCTCCATTGATACTTGGCTATCAGAGACAGGGCATTGGCTATCGAAGTCCTTATCTACATCAAAAGATATGAGAACACGGACGAGCATCTCCGTATCAAGCAAATACCTCTGCATAGTTGGAGTTCGCATTGTCGAAGAAAATCGAAGTATATTTCTCAGATACGCCATTGAACCGCACACCAACAGAATCAATGAACACAACGATAATGTTAAGAGCCTTCGTCACTGCAAGACAGTGAGCACAACAGGGGTAATGACAAAAAAGAAACTTGCTGGAAAATGCAGAGTCGCCCTGAAAGTCAAGATGGAGGGATAATATCCAATTGACCAAAGGCTGGAAGCGACGTGGGTCAAGGTTCAGTAGGGTATGCTTTTCGGCAGTCAATGAATGATCTTTCTCGATATAACTGTGGAACTACATACCTCTAGGAACGAAGTCCAGTATGAAACAGTATCGGGCTTCGCCTGGGTGAGAATCACGTCAAACCGCGGAATGAGCCAAGACCAAAGTTCTTCTCGTGTTTGCCTGGGCCAGTGTTTGGACCCTGTGATGAAGCACATCAGATGTGAATACGACGGTATAGAACAGGAAGAATACCGCGCAACAGCCCAGTCAATATCTCAGCCGCAGCCGCCTGCTTGAACTTATCCGCATCGATCATCAATGGCTCCACAGTTGGAAGAATTAGATGCATGTGTTCGCCGTTGAACAACTTCGCTGTAGCAGGGTTAGCAACGAGTTCCTGAGTGGAAAAGGGAAATAACGAGGACCTAGAGTAATCATAAAAACCACATTCTCTGTGTGAAGATGCGGTGAACCAGACGCCTTGCTGGACTCTTGGCTCCACAACGTTGCAAGCTGAGTAAAGTATCCTTCTCCAATGAAGCTGCGCATGGCTTGTAAGCACTGTCTTGACGCCGAGTCCCACGGCACTGTGTTGGTCAAATCCACAGGATAGCATTTGATGGTCTTCGTCCAAGCCAAAAAGCCAGTGTCTAGCAGGTCAACGTAAAAGCCGCTAATAGAGTGTATGGACAATAAATTCTGCACGACAAACAACTAAACTTACTGGACTTCATTAACGGGCTGGTATAGTTGCGCAAGGAATGCAGGCGGGTTGTTGATGGAAATGGTCCTCGCAAAGGGACTTTGCCATTTGCAGAGCCAAAGCTCATCATCAGTTCTGGAGTACGCTCGTATCTTCATGAGAACGGCGGTCTTCACGATTGCCCTGTAAAGAAACAAATAATCAGATGAATCGACGTGGTGCATGCTTGACTAGAAGGCACGTACTGCTCAGCACTAGCCCTTATTCCTGGTTGTGGGCTAAGTGTCTGTTCCATGAAGAACCGAACCAACTCCGGAGGGGCCACTGCGTCGCGTCTGAGGAAGCCTATCAAAAACTTCATGGCTATGTGGACATATCTCCACTAAAGCCTTGCTTAGATTTATTGGACGACAATGAGGAATGACGTACATGTGTAGTAGACCGAGAGGCAATCTCGAGAATAGAGCGGACCTATCACAAAATATCAATATCAACAACATACACATCGACAGTGTGATCCGCACAGTCTTATCAGTTTCCTCCAAGCATCGCTCTGCACGCTTAGCAGCACATTCCATCGCCGCCTTTGTTAGCTTTCCATCAATGACAGCAGGCGAGAACTCCTCTTCAAGAGTGCGAATAGAGGCTTCAACCCCAGGAGCAGGGGCTGTGTATGCGGAAGTCCTTATGACTTCTTCGCTGAGGTGTATCAAACACTCTGTGGAGAAAGTGCCGACGAGCTTTTGTATTGAGGGCTATTGTGAAATTAGATAGATGTCAGAACTACAAGTTATGACTTGCACTCACTTTCTCTTCATGTTGGCATTCTAGTAAAGCAACTAGGTATTGCCGTCGTAGCGGTGGCTCTGCGCAAGATTAGGATCATTTAGACTTACCACTGTTGAGACATACCGGACATGGTCAATGCGGCTGTCGCGGATCTCAAATCAGGTTATACTGAAAGAGGTAGTGAAACCACATACCAGTGCCTTTGTTACCAAGGACGTACAAAGCACCCTTGATCCTGTCGGGATCATTGCCTTTCGACAGCGCGTTGAAAATAGATGGTAAGATGTATCTTGTCGCGCGGACATAGGACTGAACCGAGGTCATCATGCAGCCAGATTTGAGTAAAATATATTTGTACTTACACCACATGCACTGTGCAGCACATTCTGAGCGAGGCTAAAAAATTGATTATGATAAGGAACGAACAGTGTCATCAAAAAACTCACCGTCGCACTCGCGTGTATGGTGACAAACAGAGTTCCACAAGGTCCTCCTTCAGTAACGTGTCATCCAGGGACGACCTTCGGCGATATAAAGCGTGGATATAGAGCCGGCCACAGTGGTAGACTTGTGCCCGTTTCACCCACGCAACTCGCGAGTTCTCTTTTTGCCTTGCTGACACTCGGTTTACCCTGGTTTACGTCAGACGAGAAAAAACTTTTGTGTTTGAACAGCTCACTCTCTCGACTCTGCAAAATTCTTTTGCAATGTGATAAAGTCTGTCCGACTCATCCCGTAATCCAGAAAGTAAGTGTCGATGGCCTTCACAACCGCGACAACAGCATCTAAATGATCTTCACCTCCTTGGATTTGGCGCAGGGCGACCGCGGCCAGGTGTGCAACATTGCCAAAACGGATGCGATGCTGCAAGGCTTGTTGATAACGAGGGTCGTTCAGATCAGTGAGAATAAATCCAGCTTTGACGTCAAGATGATCAACAAGAAGTCCTTCCAACTCCGTTTCTGTATCGAGGCATGGATGTACTACGTCTTTGGGTCCTTCCTTCAGGAATGACGGCAGGCCACTCCAGACAGACCTCACGAATAAGAGGTACCTGTGAAAACTATGTTAATACAGTACCGTCTTCCCTGTGTTGCAACTTGCCTGCAGAAGTCATTCCTGACGACTTCATCCCAATGTTGAGTAAACCGCGCTAAGTTCTCTATTTTATCGAGCGCGGGAGCTGCCACGCGATCCAAAATGTCCAGAATGAATTGCACTTCCCCAGTGCTTGGAACTTGATACCCCATGGTTAGCAGTTACGTAAAGCGTATTGGTATCGTATTTACCGTGCCATTCCACCTTCACATCCTTCGCTTCATACAGTCGACCCCAATGAGTGTTGTGCGACCCGCCAAACTCTAGATAATAATCAGCTGCGTAAAGCGAAGTGGCTTTGACATGACCGACCAGGCTGGTTCCATACGTCTTTATTCACGAAGCGGTTTTCAGATGGGTAGACACCAGACAGCGCATGCATCACTCTAGTGACAATCGCGGCAGTGCCCGTGTACCCACGCTCATTCTTCGTCTTATTCAACAGTAACGATAAAAGGTTAATAATGTCTTCTTTGTGCTTGAGGAGCTAGAATTGATAATGTATTCTGGAACTCAAAACTGTTACGGAGTGAAATTAAACTCACAGCATGTGCCCCGTACGCAAGACACCCACGTAATATCGTCATGTCTATCAAGACAATCGTTTAAATACCCGACAAAGAATAAGCCAAGCAACTTACTCCAGTGCAGCGTTGTGTCAGATGGAACAAGATCGTGTGTTGATGTTGTCCTAACGCTCGAAGCTCCGTACTTGAGTTCTTCTTGTATGCGAGAGATACATGACGGCAAAAACTTATCCAATGTCTTCTGAGGTTGTGCGCGTGCTAGACATGCTACGAGCTGCCCGAACGCTCGGATGGCGTTAGACTTTGCATTTGTCGCAGCGTAGTCGAAAACGAGATTCAAAACGAGATCGAATAGTTGGTCTGAGAGGTGTAAGGTGACTACGTCAAGCATGCTCTTGATCGATTTCAGAACAGTCTCTTCCGTTTTTCCGCCGGTAGTCTTCTTCTTCCCACCTTCCTCGGGAAGATTTTCGTATAAAGCTAGAACTCTACGAAAGAGGGACGTCACCCAATCTACTAAGACGTGAGTAAATTTCCTTCACTAAAAGGAAACATCACACCTGCGAAGCCTGCCGTGCTTTCCCGGACAAGAGTCCTCTCTTCTTGCCTGCCCAGTGAAACGAATGGACTCATTTCAACACCTTCAGGGATGTGAGTGTCCTCGGTATCAACTTCCATGAGTTCTTCGCCTGGCGCATCCCCAGACAATGCGAAACCAGAGTGGTGCATGGAGAGATCTCCAACCTTCACGTGCTGCATGACGCTGACGATGAATAAGGTGGCACAGACAGTCTTATTTGGGTCGTTCTAAACATCGCGTGATGAGTAACAAGCACACACTATGATGGTGTAAAATGTCTTACCAGATCAATGCCAGGAAGGCAAAGTTCGAGAAGAGGAAGTAGGTGCTTTTGCCCCGGCCTCCATATCCTCTCTGAAACAAGCGGAAGTGAAATCCCAGACAGCATTTTCAACACCGCGGTGGTGCGATGGGTCTCATTTACTACTTCTAGTCCACCGTAGGCACGTTCAAGGAGCTCGGGCATTATGAGCGACGGCTCAAGCAACGCCATAGTGCGCAGTGCACCTTGTGCCATGCTAATAGAAAACGAATCTTTGGAAAACATGGCAAGAAACGCAGGCGTACGCAAAACATTGACAAACGCCCGGCGAAGAGAAGGTGTGAGACGACGTGCCTAAATTGTGCACGTGAGTTTACTGCAACGAGCTCTGATGTCATACGTACCACTGGAGTTTTGCACGAAGGCTGCTGTTCTTCAAGCCATCTGTCGGCAAATTCGACGGTAAGACGTTGTAACAAATTCGTGAGCTAGAAGAAATATTAGCAGAAGTCCACCTATTTCGGCACAAAACGTACCGTGAATGTCCAGTGCCCAGAGTTCGATGGGTGAAAGAAGGACTCTGTACTTGTAATCAATTTGTCCAACGAGTCAAGTGCCTTCGAACCGGCCAAGTATCCCATCGGCTGGTTATTAGGAGACCCAATAGTGGATACGGAATCTCCGCGTATTGGACCATCGAGGGCCATCGAGTATACAAATAGTTTAGCCAAGCAACCTGCAGAAATCAGGATTGCTCTTTTGTGGCACAGAAGACCTGAAGACACTGACTGATCCTACTAATCGTTTTCTTGACTTTGGAACCTTGGCGTGCTGCGGAAGCATCTGCCTGAATGGCTGTAGCAGTGATATTCTGCTAGAATTTGGTTTGATATCACTGTGCGAAGAGACATAAAAAGACGGCTCACGCTTGAATTGCCCACAGGGACATCTATTGTAACAAGTCAGCAGATCTTGACCACGTATACTAAAAAAACCTACATAGCGACTCGATTCCTTTACTGACAAGCATCAACCACTCTTCTTGTGTCCAGATGCCGACATCTTTCCATGCAGCACCTCCTTCCTCTCTCGCAAGTCCTTCCTTACCAGTGACATGTTCCTCCGCGAGGATTCCAGCGAATTCGAGAAACCTATCATCCATGATGTGCGAATTAAAAGCTTCCCAAATCCTGAAAATCACGGGAAGGTAGATATGTGTGTGGGTTGGCGGAAGGAACGATGTGAGAACGGGTATCATCGTCAGTGTAGTCTGAGTAGTATTAGCCTGAGGAGGAATTTATCAATGTCAGATTTAGGACTCACATCGGGTGTGAGGATAGGCAAGAATGTCTCGAGCATATCGGGGATATCAGTCGCAGGGAAATAGCGCTTACAGCTCTCCGCAACATACAACAATATATTGTTTAAGTTACGATTACCCCTGTTCACATTGCATCAAACACTGGCATATGGACATGGTTGTGGTACACTTACTGAAATTCTGCGAGGCGGCTCTTGGGGAAAAGCTCTTTGTATAATACATCCCATAGGGGTTTCCAGGGGAGTTGGAGGTCAGTGGCTTCAAGCTTGCGCTTAACGGTCTTGGATCCTAAGAGGCGGTACAACATATCTGCCCAGCTACGGATGACCCGCACTTCTATGCCAGGCAGAAGGCATAGTTCGTAATAGAAGCGGACCAATGTGGCACGGGTGGAGGTTGTCATGGGATAACGCATCTGCAACCAACTGGAAGCGGGGGTGAATAACTTGGGATTGTGTACGACAACAACATACCATTGCAGGATTGCATCCCAGGTGGTGAGGACCAACCAATTCTTGGATTTAGCGCAAACTATCAACTTGCCAACTATGTACTCAAGCTTGGCTTGCATTACATCAATGGACTCGCACTCATAAGGGAGGGAATCAATATAGGTCTGGAGAGTAGCCTTTTGCTTCTCATATGCAGAGCGATCAGAGACGAGTTCCGCAGCAATGTCATCGGAAGGTGACTCGAGGACATCCACGGACGTAATTTCGTCCATTACAGCGGAAATGTCACCTGAAAAAAACTCTTCTGCAAACTCGGAAATGAGACTACTGATATCGAGTGACATGAAGGGAGACGCTGATTATGATAGAAAGCAGTTATGGGAGAATTTAAAGATGATATGAAGTCAGTTCCCGCGGTGGGGCGATATCTGAAGGATAGAAGTACTGAAAGAGACTGGATTGATTGAGAACGTACGTGTTTTTGTATTGGAATTGCCAGCTGACGCGTCGTCGGATTTGACCTGTTTAGGAGGATTGCGTCGTCCCCCGGACGAGAGCAGTATATTACTCTACTCCGTAAACACCTGACGCGTCTTGCTTATTATACTCCCACGTGGCTTGGCTGAGCTTCCCATCCTTCTACCTTTACAATGTACCAATTTCTACGACCGCTAGCGATTTTCAGCTCATCATGGTCTCGTTCATGTATAACACGAACTTCAAAACAATCTAGGTCATTCGTAAAACCGTTACTGTGGGGTACTGCTATTTCCATCTTTTCAGCTGCGTATGCAGTACAGACCACGACCATCCACCTGGATGCCGAGCCATCTCTGCCTGACTCCGAATTCGAGAGTATGTTTCGCCACTTGCCTGGGTAGTCCAAGAACTCAAAATTTTGCATAGTTGATCCCGCAACATCAATTGCTTTTCCTAAGACGCTTTGTATACCATCCAACTTCCCTTTACCTCAGTTCTCACTCATTGGCGTTGGGGTGAGAACTGTGTCATTTCTTAGCATAAAGGTGTATTCTGTTGGCTTTTATGCCGACCTTGCCAATCCAAACCTGAATGTAACACTGCTTCCCCGCCCTCTTGTATCCCGATTCCGATTCCTGATAAACGCTCGATAGATTCCCATAACCGCAACTCCTGACGAGAAAATTGAGCACATTGTTCGCAATACCGCTTGTGCCATCCGAATAGGCAAGTCCTACTGTACTGAGCACACTATTTGAACTTCACTCTGCTCAGTACCCACTCGTGGCACATCTTACTCCCATCTGCGTGATGGTTTCATGCGTGCCCTCACCGCGCGCATGCAGCTCGCACATACACGTGCTACAATAACTCCAGGAGAGGAACCTGCAGCTCAGTCTTCTTTGAGGACATTGAAATCGCTTTTCCCGACTACATCAATGTCAAAGGGCAAACCATTTGATATAGTACTCCTCGCACCATTGCGCAGCCCGTCTCGCCCACGTACTCTGGTACTTAAAGATATGGGTTCAGTGGAAAATGATTGGGTTGCAGAGGAGTTTGTACTGGCATATTTTGAAGGTAGCGGAATTAGCCCTCCAGTAAGAAGTTTCTTTCTCTGTATTTCATGATCTAGTTGACGACCTCTTTCGTAGTTGAAGAAAGCTGTCACAGAGCGCATGCAAACGTTCGGGAAGTAACATTTAATACCTCTAGTAATCATTAAGCCATAACTTAAACTGAATACTAAATGTACATGGTGACGGTGATGTCACTTGCTCCGAGCCCAAAAATGCATCCCGTTTAGCTCAGTTGGTAGAGCGCGTCACTAGTAATGACGAGGTCAGTCGTTCAAGTCGGCTAATGGGAATTCTAGTGAGGAGCACCAAAGTTTAGATTTAATCTTTTACCATTTATTTTAATGTATACTGTTTATGTGAAACTCGCTTGCCTGGGTGTTGGAGGTGAGATACACGACGCTTGACAATAAACAATCCTGTTCCTGACAAAAGGGCACAGATATGATTGCTAAAGCACTATGGAAATTGGCAGGTCTAGTAGGTATGAAGATGATGTCCCCAAACATGCGTCATTGGATGTAGTTTGGTCAAAGCTAACTTTTGCAGCGGTGTTATTAGCATTATGATCTGCTGGTGACCCGGGGGTGGATAATGATGGGGATGCGCTTAGAGTCGACCCAGACGTAGCTACGTGGTGGCGTCCTAGGAGGGCTGCAGGGTAGACGAGAGAGGCCATCTCCGGAACCTCAAGCCCCTTCAATTTGATTTCACCGACAGGGACAAAAACCGTCTGTAGTTGCATGATTTCTTCGATAGCCCGAGCTGGCTGATGTTTTGAGGCCAAACTGGAAGTGAACAAACCCGCATTCACTTCGCGAACAACGTCAGCGCTGCACATGATTTGTCCACCCAACGCACTGGCACTGATACGGGCGCATCGGTTAACCATAGATCCAAGATAATCCATGCGGCGAGTGATAGGATCTAGCTCGCACGCTGGAGTTCCAGAGTGGATGCCCATACGGACGGAAAGGCCGCGTGCAAGAAGGTTTCCGTGTTCGTCGTAAACCTCTTTGCCTTCTTCACAATCTAGTATTTCTCGAGGCCAGGGTACGTGAAGAAGTTGAAGTTGGGCAGTAATGCACCACCATACCGCGGCAAGGGTTGTTGAAAAGGCACATATAACTGCGTCGCCTTCTGTCTTGACAATATAACCACCACAATATAGAAGGTGTTGTAAGAGAAGGTTGTTGTGCAGATGTATCGCTGTCGACATCGCAGGGTTCTTATCCCATAGTTGAGTTGAATTTCGAATGTCTGTGAATACTAGACATACATGCCCCGTGGGCGGCGGCACCTCCCTCTCCAAGCGAGCAATAGTCTGAACCAGAAAAACCTTCGCTTGCCCAGATACAGCAGATGGCGCCTTGTCCTTTTGGCGAGCTCTAAAATCAGGCATGAGCGTAGCCAGGGATCCATTCTTTCCTGTGGTGTCGGCGACGCCGTATGACATTTCATTCACATCAATCTGAGAAGCACCAACATGGTGTTGGCCAGTCATTTCGTGACTATCGTGGGTAGAAGGGGCGACAAGATCCGTTGAATCAGGAACAGAGTGGTGAGACGGCCAAGAAAGGCTGGAAAGCACCCTGCCGTCTTCATTCCCTTCGCGTCTTTCATGATTCTGCATGAAATCCCATTTTTGATTTCCGAAGATGTCGAAGGACTTCAAGCTATAGTTGAAATTGCTGCAGGCGCCATAAAAAAATCGTACATAATAATGTTCTAAAATTTAAACATACCAATTTGCGAATCCCCAACGACGGCCGTACCTTGACGAGCAAAGACTAGCAGTAGACTGCATAGTGATTTGGATGATGTTTGGATGGTGCTTTAGATGGTGGTTTGGATAAAGATTTGGACGACGCTTTGTCAAGAGTGTATGAACTATGAACGACAGAAGTGGAGGAGCCCGCCATTATGTTCATTCTCGGATGCGATGGATAACGGATGTTTCGGAACTTTCAAACAGGTGTTTACCTCTGTTGATTTGTGAAGCTGCTGACTAAACCAATGTGCTGGTTCCCAACTTGAATCGTGCGCATATAGGGGTTAGTAGTCAATATAGGCAGCCAAGTTCAGCTTATTCCTACTTGCCCTCACAGAGAGGTCCTCGGATTGCAAGCTCCTATATAAATAATCCTGAATCTACAGGGACGATCCCGACTCCTCACGAAAAAATACTACATGACAGCAACTGTAACACAACCACGCTATTGATAAGTGCCTTATTTTGAAACACATATGCTATCGGCTATTCGCTAATTACTGCTCGCACGATCAGCCCTGCAGTGCAATTATGGAGGCCGCTGCTACAAGCCGGAAATCTTGTCGAGAATTTCATTACCTCAGGAATAGCACTGAAGTTAGCCGAGCTGGAAGCTGACAGTGCATTAGTTGAAACCTGGACGCCATAGTCACTGCATCTTCTCAGTGAAAGATGTGATTATCATTATCATTATCTGTTATTCTCGCCCTAAACAAGATGCCATTACAATAAGTAGACACGGAAATCACGTGGGTGTGCGCGACGCGCTTGTAGCTAAATATAACCTCATGGTCATTGTTGATTGATCCAGGTGCACGTGCCGAAACAGACAGATATATAAGAAGGGATCGCGTTCAGTTCTGGCTTGTGGACAACATCTATCTTCATCGCCAACTTAGCTCAAGCTTCAACCTCGCTTACCTTCCAACTTTTCCAATGGCCCGTACCAAGCAGACCGCCCGCAAGTCAACTGGAGGTAAGGATATCTTCACCCTTCAAACCTGCGTCATATTAACTGTTTTGAACAGGCAAAGCCCCCCGTAAACAGCTCGCATCCAAGGCAGCTCGCAAGACCGCCGCTGTCAGCCCACCCTTCCACACTGTCCACTATACACGGCTGATTAGTAGTTCGTTCCCTTGACAGGTCCCCGCTGGAGGTGTCAAGAAACCCCATCGCTTCCGCCCTGGTACCGTTGCCCTTCGTGAAATCCGTCGTTACCAGAAGTCTACGGAGCTCCTCATCCGCAAGCTCCCATTCCAACGTCTTGTGCGTGAGATCGCACAGGATTTCAAGGTTAGCACTGTCTTTCTTTATCATTCACATGTTAACCGTTTGAACCGTCCAGACCGATCTCCGCTTCCAATCCTCTGCTGTCATGGCACTCCAGGAAGCCGCTGAGGCTTACCTTGTCTCGTTGTTCGAAGATACCAATCTCGCAGCTATCCATGCCAAGCGCGTTACCATCCAACCTAAAGACCTCGCACTTGCAAGGCGCCTGCGTGGAGAGCGATCATAAGTTAGTGACTGAATAATAATTTTAGAGCATTGTATTTGTCTTGTAATGGGGTTCTGAGCTTCTGTATGAATGATACCTTCTTTCTTCTGCCCAAGATTATTCCTTTGGATCCCAGACACCTGCGAGAAACATTCAGGTGGTGCATATGTCGGATGTATATGAGGATTCGATTGGTTTGCTTGCCCACTGTCGGCCAAATTTAGGCGGTGACCGATCGTCGGCCACTTTTGGGTAATGCGCTTTCGGATGCAGTCAAGAACCTTACCATGACCTCCATGGCGAGGCTCGCACGTCAGGTCAATACGCTTTGCACTCTTTCGCGACCATCGACATCCATCTTCTTATTTTCACATGGTTACCAAATCCATGCACTTGGATTATGCCGCAGGTCATTTGTGACTCACCAAGACACTGCATCTTCTTCGTTACTATCTTCCGCACTTGACCAGAAGCAACGTGGAACGCGTCTAAATCGAGAAGACTCAGTAGGGCCATTTACGCTTGGGATATCTCAAGGCTCCCTCAAGGGAAAGAAAGAAAAACAGTGGTCCGAGCTGAGTACCGGTGGGAAGGGTGCGCATGAATTCTCGTATTTCCTTAAGATACCATCGTGATGGACTGTGATTGATCCTATCTATTTACACAGTGATTCGAACAACGCAGCGTACTTCGAACCTTGCTGTTATTCTTTTGGGCGCCGGGCTTTCTGCTGTGCTCATATATGCTCTTACATCAGAGTTGTTCTCAAGGAACTCGCCTACTGTCCTTTTTAATGATGCCTGCGACCGCATCAATGCATCACCTCGAGTATGTCATCAGAAATTCTACGAGTTTGGATTTAAAATAATATATATTTTGCTACATACAGGTTGCAAAACACCTGCGAGCACCTCTTATATTCCACAATAATCCACCCTCCTCCACAAGACCGAGGCACAGACATAGGCACGTTTCATCTCAGGTCGCAGTAGATTCTTCAGGACGAGAACATATGCTCCTCAACTTCTACGTACAAGGGTCGTCCTCTGCTAAACCAGCTCAGCAAGCCAATGAAGCAGGCCCTTCATACATTGAGTCTCTGAGCTCTCTGACTCTAGATGAAACCACAGCGGTTGCGAAGGAGAAATTGGAGTCAATTTGGAAATCTGCAAAACGTGCATTTAGATACTTGAGTGGCGATGTTGCTTCATCGCCCGCACCTCACCCGCAACTGTCAACTAATGACAGTCAGGGGAACAAAAGAAAACAGGAGAATGGCATGTGGAGCTTTGCTGGGCTGTTCTCAGGATTGAAGGGACGGAGAAGCGTAGCTGAGGGTGCAGGAGACTCAGATGTTTCATGGACAGAGGGGGAAGTTCATGCTGATCTTGTCCGGGTATGTAATTCTCCAAAGAATATTTTGCAAATGCTCATATGAAACACAGAATGACGAGGGCTACTTCGTCTTCCGGTACATCCTGATTGACATACCAAGTATGCCACTTTATTAATTTCCATTATCTTCTACTAATGCTAACGTTTCAACCTTAGATTCAGAAACCCGGAATCCAGTGAGGGTATTTGTTGAACGAGCACCAGGTGTCCGAGAGAATGAGCCCATCATGCGGTTCACTTCGGCATAGACTCCTGCACACTGATACCTAATTCGAAGGTAGGGAAGAAAGTCATAGGCATAATGGACCCTGCTTGCCATGTACATCTGTATTATATGGTACATAGGGACATTCAACCCCTAGCAATGCGAGTAATGTGGCAGTACATACACTCTACTCGCCGAAAAGCTTCTGAACGCGCTTTAATACCGAATCTTTCGAAGGGTCTGGATTACATGTTGATACAGGATACATGGAGACTGTAGGCATGTCCGGTGCTCACCATACGGATGGTCCTTGGAAGGTATCTCGAGCAACGTGGGGAATGCTTCTTGATAGCGGTCCACCGTCGGTCGTATCTTCTCTGCTATCTAATAGTACACCTCGTATTAAGGTCAAAGATACAATTGATGGAAGGTTTGACGTCACATGTTGGTTGATGAGGACGATTGCGATGTCCTTCCGTTGGGTAAACTCCTGGAATGCAGCTTCGATCGCCGATATTTGTGTTTCTAGGCATCTGTGAGCATGAAATGATGTGGAATGCGCCAAAGACCTTACTAGAGTCTACGACGAGGAAGTTCTTCTTCTGGTGCTCGTTGACGTGGCCGATGCCTGCAAGAAGCAGTCCCGTGATCGAGTCCTGCCGACGCAAATCCGGTTCTGAGCAATGGTAATTACCAGGGGCAAACGTACCTCATCTCCTATGACAGCGATGAGATTTCTGTCCTTGAAGGCCGTGGTCGACGCCATAATATTAGTTTTGGTGAACCAAGAATGGAAATCAGTCGGGGTCGCTACTTTCGCTGACAAACAGTCTCGATGATCTTCAGTCTTCCCCTAGTCAGTAGTTCCATCAAATAAACGACGATCTTAAACAAGGGTTCTCAATATTCTACCATGGACATGGACATCTTCAACCGCCCGCCTTCGATCTCAGAGGACACAATTCAGTACACCCTTTATCCTCCTCCGGCACTAGCAGAAAAATCTTTTGCAACGACACTTGCAGCATGCGTACAAGCACATGTCTCCGAGCTTTTGCCAAATTTTCTCTGGCACAGAGACCCTTTCGAGGTGAAGGTAGCGAAAGACATTTATTCCGCCACAGCTAGGGATAGCAAGTGGATGCTTGAAGGGCGTATGCGCGTCGGGGACTCCATCGATGACGAGTGGTGTGTTGTCTGGATCCTACGGGAGATCAGCAAGAAGTGGGATTTTGCTATCAGGTCAGATTTTAATCTCGGTGCAATTTATATTAGAACTAACGGTGCGTATCAGCGTAATGGATTCTGACGGGGAGTTTCTCCTCATCGAGGCAGCCGAGGTCCTGCCTTCATGGGTCAAACCGACCAACTCCGAGAATAGGGTGCGCCCTCTTCCCGTGTTTTAGATGGTAAGACAGTTTACTGAATTTGTCCTTGGTCTCTTACATTATAGGTTTGGATATACAGTGGAATTTTGCACCTCATACCTCTCCAACACATATCTGCTTCTAGTAAACCAAAACGAAGACGTGTATTCCCTGGGTCCAAAGACAGTGATGACGAAGGTGGCATTATTGGTGATGACCTTGAAGAATATTTGGCCATCGACGATGCACTGAAGCTTGTCCGCGATGCGACTGTCGAAACGCGTGCACCCCGCACAGTTGAGAGTACGATATGGCAACGCACTTCTGGGTAGGCATATATTATTGGTTGTAAGTGACGACTCATTCATGATCTTCGGGAAAGCTATCCTGCAGCAGCTAAAAGCCACGTGCATACCACCAAAGCGTACCTTCCGCTCGACATTGCTCGCGCTTTATCTGTCAACCCTTCATTGGTACAAAAGCCTGTTGAGACATTTTACACGCGTGATGCCATCCAACTACGAGTCAGTATACTCGACTGTCTGCGACATCGTTCTGATAATTATTCTGCAGGCTGCCCATCGCATGACGCGGTTCCCTCCTCACTCTGCTGTACTTACCACGGTAAAGTTGACAAGACCAGCATATGCCCAACTTGTTGGACAAAAATTCTTCCCTCCAAAAATATTCGGCTATTTTAAGGAGCCCGAGGGCAGCGACGTCTGGCGGTGGAGAGACACGGGGATGAAGCTGGTAAGTGAAGATATTTGACATCCTGGAATATGCCCGTTGACAAAGACACCGTAACAGGCTTGCGGTTTCGAAATGATCTACCAAGAATCGAAGAGTCGTACTAAAATCACAAGTAAGACCAGTGAGGTGCCTGACCCATCGGTGTGTATGCTTTACTTAGTCCTCCGTTGTCGTGCTGACCGCGTAGCCTTAGACAGAAGCACGTAAAGAAGCACTTCGTCGATCATCCGACTATAAGGCCTATATCACGAATCTGATCTCAACCGGCTACTTCAGGGGTGAAGTCGAAGACTCGCAACTTTGGAATGAACTAGAGAATAAAGCTGCTGATGCGTTCATTCAGGTTCGGCAAGAGGAGTAAGTTATTCAATCTCACGTTTGCCTTGATACTCATATATCTTACCAGCGACGCTACCCGTCCTTCATTCGCAGCGCTGTTTAATCTGGCACTGTCTACCGCCCCGGAATACCTTACTGGGATGCCTGATGGGCCTGAAGACTCGGATGACTGGATGAACGTGAACGCGACTAACTTCGATGACATGCTGGAGCGGACACGTTCCCAACCGCAGTCTCATGAGATGGATATCGATTCCACAGGTGATGATGCAGAAGAACGGGTAGCCAAGGAACAAGCAAACAAACTGCAGGACCTTGCAGCCAAGGTGCAGAATTTTGTCGAAGGAGAGGGTGATATAGAGGGTGTTAGGTTTGAAGAGTAAGTATCATACACTGGGGCTTTTCAGAGACTAATTCTTTTGTTTTTAGTGAGGCTTTCTCAGACGAAGAAGATGACGGAAGTGATGCGGACGAACAAGACGAAGAGAATTTCAGCGACGAAAAATTCTCGGACTCGGACTCGGACGATGAAGATGAGCTAGTTGTTGATGAAGCTGCACGCCAAGAAGCGATGG
Source organism: Suillus decipiens (assembly GCA_016695475.1). Lineage (NCBI taxonomy): Eukaryota > Fungi > Basidiomycota > Agaricomycetes > Boletales > Suillaceae > Suillus > Suillus decipiens. Next base: position 747,540 of record MU172921.1, on the reverse strand, counting down.
CGAAGCTTGTGCCTGCCCTTTCGGAGGCTGAGTATGGACAGATGCCCGCTTCATTCAACACCCAGCGTGTCTCCAAAGTTACTATGGAGACTGAAACAGCTGCAACACAATTTTTGGCCGCCGAACCCGCTTTAGAGATTACGTCACCAGCTCGCACTCGGTCTATACGACCACCCATTCTGTTGCGCGACAAGTACGAGGGTGTCGATTCTGATGATGAATCATCTAGTTCTGATCCACTCGTTGGTGGAGACGAGGAAGATGTCGAGTCAGAGGAGGACCGCCCGCAGGTCGTCGGCGATGTTGAAGTTGACATGGACGAGGAAGAAGCGGAGTTCCTGGAGTTTTCAAGGCAAGCTTTGGGAATATCTGACCAACAGTGGGGAGATATTATCAATGATAGGAAAGGACGAGGAGGTGATTACCGGTTGATCTGCCGAGGATCTTGCTAATGAGTATTTCTACAGCCTTTGTTCCTACTAGCATCACGGCGGAGAACATAACATCCACCTCAACAAGATCGTCGAACAATGTGTCAGATTCTTCGGCACAGCCAGCACAAGGACGGCAACCTGTCCCTGGTCCAAGGCCGAATGTGAATCCGAATCTGGATTCCTTTGAAGCTGTCATGCAAGCTATGGATGCCGAACTGAACCAGTCTCGCCAGACAGCCTTGAAGAAGAAAGGGAAGGGGAAGGCTCCAACCCTCCCCACAGGCGATCCTGAAATCTTGGGCAAAGGCAATTCTAAACCGAAATCAACGGACGAAGAGGGTGACGAAGATCCAGACATTGAAACTCAAATGAGGGCTGAACTCAAAGCCATGCTCGAATACGGAGGCGGAGATATGGAGGAACTTGACTCTGGTGAAGAGGAGATGCCGATGGACTACAACCTTATCAAGAATTTCTTGGAAAGTTTCAAGAACCAAGCAGGTCTTTCTGGGCCGGTGGGAAATCTTGCGGGTCGCTTGCAGCCCGGGTGGATATTTCCAAGGGATGATTCATGATTTGTCGCACCGCCTAGGCCGCTACGCAGACTGAGACATAGGGAAATGTCGATGGTGTATGATAGTAGTTGAAACAGCGACGGAGCAGTCTGAAGGAAATGACCAGTGCCTGCCTTTTCTGTGTGCTTTGCGTAAATCAGTACTGTCAATATGTAGTGCTGCGGTACGTACTAGCTAGATCGTGAACCACATTGTCAAACCCTGGCTATACTAGGGATCAAACTATTGATCGGAAGTTGGCACGGACCGTCGCATTGCTGCTTTTCTGCGTACTCTGCTACAGTTACCATGATTCATGCCGTGCTCATCTGTCAGAAATCTCTAGTTCACGTCGTTCTGCGCTGACATGCTCTGCTTTGCAGTCAACACATCCGGGATTCCAAGGCTCACCAAGTTTTACACGCCCCTCCACCAATCTTCTCAGACATTGATACAGAAGATATTCTCTCTCATATCCATCCGGCCTGCGGGACTCTGCAACTTTCTAGACGCACCGGAACTCGAGGCGTTTCTTGGCCCCAAGGATGGCTCAGACGAGAGATGGCGAGTTGTTTACCGAAACTACGCTACTCTGTACTTTGTCTTTGTCGTCGATGGCGCAGAAAGCGAATTGGGCATATTAGACTTGATACAGGTGAATGTCGCCCCCGCAGTCATGCCCACGTTGTGACGAACTGTTCTAGGTTTTTGTAGAAGGGCTTGATCGGCACTTTGAGAATGTCTGTGAACTGGACCTAGTGTTTCATTTTGACGAAGTGAGTTCCATTGGTTTTATACAGTTACCCTCCGACAACTAATGGTTGCGGCTATGCAGGCGCATCATATTCTTGCAGAAATCATACAAGGTGGTCTTGTCTTGGAGACCAATGGAGATGAAATCAGCAACTCAGGTCCGTATGCTTTGCAGTTCATCTCATTCGTCACGATGGCCCAATTATGCGTTTTCAAATTTGGCGTTCATATCTGGAACGGTCATGTAAAAGGACTCCTGATATTAACGAATCCTTGGTAGTGAAGCTAGCTTCGAAGGCCAGAAGAAACTCATTTGCATCGGCAAATCCTTTATCTCTGGGCAGTGGGGCCGGCCCCCGAAGCGGATCCCTGCAAACTCCACTAGGATGGCTGACTGATAAGTTGGCAGGTGTCACTACTCGATAAGCTGCTGGGAACAAGTTCATATGTAGCGGGGAGATGTTAGGCTTACAGTATTAAATAAAGATAGGTATTCACAAGCCCTAATTCAACCACAACACCGACCGTAGCTCCAGGTCATCTGTCTTATTCTTGCATTCACTGTAAAAGATCCATGGTACGATTGCACAAGATGACGACTGGTAGTAATAAAACCCGCAAGCTCGCGAAAATGACATCATCATCCACAGCAAACGTCAACCGTCTGCGTGGAGATAGCACCCGGACTACGACTGGTTTGTGGAGGTTGATGGTCATCAACTTACTCCGGGAACCAACAAGGTACCTAATGCGTCACACAACATCCGGTTATAAACGCGCAAGTAATAACACAGGATTCGATTAACACGCACGCTTTTTCTTCTTTTTACCTGCGCCAGGTGCACCCTTTGGTGGAAGTGTGTCTTGGGGTGTAGGACCATTGGCTGGGGTCGCTGCTCTGGTTAGCGTAGGTGCAGGTGTAGTTGAAGAGCGTCTCCCTAGGGACTCGGGGGGAACACTTTCCCCATCTCTGACAGAAGCAGAGGAAGAAAAGGAAATTTTTGAGTGAATTGCGGTAGACCTCATTGCGTTATACATCAACATGTTGTTCTGTTGTTTTTTAGGTCCGCTGGCCGTTAAGGTGGGTTTCTGACTTTCTGACTGTGACATAGATATATCTGTCTCGCCTGCAGCAGCCGCGGAATCCTCTGCACCCCATTTCTTGCTAGTATCATCAGATATGGCCTGCTCTGTGATTGGCCAGATGAATCCTGTGCGAGGGGTGTAGTCAGGTCGGTTGATACGCAGTATATCTAAAGAGGACTGCAAAGCGTATAGGGAAGTAAGCTATAAGAAAATAAGCCAAAATGAATATAATGTAAGAGTTGGAGTATACCAAACGGTTGGAGAGAACGCTGTAGACATCTGGTGACTGATAGATTCGATTATTCATGATAAAATAAGCGGCAAGAGGGCGAGCTAGTTTCATGCTCAAATTTAGGAGTTACTGGTCAAATTCCAACGCACCTTCCTCAGGGGATGTCCGCTCTCTTTTGTGAATAATAAACAGTGAAGGTGGCTGCGCGTGTACAAGAGCAAACTCGATGCCCGTGAAACGTCTATAGATTACGCGACAAGATGTGCGAATGGAACATTGAATTTCAATGGAACTCACTTCAGTTCTTCCGATTCATTTATGGGTACGCCCGTGTGCATGGTCTGCATGCGCAAAACCTGATTATTACTCTGCTTGTCATAAAACATTGACGTGGCAAAGTAATCAAACACATTTTCCGAAGTGAGAGGACCATTCGCCTGGTTTGTTCACTCGTGAGCATGGGAAGCATACTGACACCTTTGTGGCGTTCGAATCGAATACCTGGATCCATTCGTGCCAGATAAAAAACCTGTGACTGTAGTCGTCTGAGGGATGAAGATCGTTGAAGTCCATCACAATCTGTGAGCTGAGTATTGGGAGGAGGACTCGGACGTGTTACTGACAAGGTCGATCGACCAAGGAGCGTGAGAAATGAAACCCGGTATTATCTTGAATATACCGAATAATTAGAAATGACCGTGCCCTACTAACACGGGCTCCGATTTTCTTGCAAGAAGGGTGTCACAATTGACAACAGCCTGCACGCTGCTCGTCGTCATTTGTCGTTCAAGTCGTTTATGCAAATAAACTCTCAATCTGCTCTGATAACTTTCCTTTAGGATGAGGCAGGTCTGTTGAAGTTCAAGTTTGAGCTTGTTATAAATCACTCTTTCTTGCAGCTACTGTATTTTCAGGTGATAATCCTATCTATTATTACTTCTAATCACAGGGATTACCTGGGAATCATAGATGATTTCTTTGGCACGAATGGGGGAAGGCGGTGAAAAGTCAATGGGCCTGCTTTCCCTTCGAATTCTAGATATCAATCTAGAACTGAGTCAGTTTGACATGCGGACTTGCAAAAGGTTGACATTTGACAGCGGAACGAATCATTTATGAACAGTCATAACAACGTTCTAAACGCTGCGGGAAGTCATAACGGAGCGGTTGATCCCACGGAAGGAATTCTTATCGATACGCTATCTGATAAACGGGCCGGCAAGATGTAATTCGCGTCGATGCCAGGTCTGCCCTGATAAACAAGCTGTAAACAAGCAGGTCAGTTCACCTCCTTTAAATCGCGTCAATATCATGGTATACCAGCCATTTCCCAAGGAAGCTTTAGAATGTATTCAAGCCCCTCATCACCGTCCTTGCATGATGATTCCGCTGCACGGACTTCGCAACCTCTGTTACGTACCAGTCAAATGTCTGTGGTCAATTCTGCGTTCAAGATTTTGCTGCACCACTTCAAAAAACATGTAGGCGTCGGTGTCATATGTGCAGTAGGCTATTTCGATCCGTACGCCATATAAACCCTTGTGATATATACGTTATATATCTAATTTTTATCAAGCGGTAATTGGAGTGTCGATATTCAAGCAGGTGTTAGCTTTGGGTATCGACCTATGCTATTCGTTATTTTGATCGCCGGAATCGTTGCAATTATCTTGCAGGCACGTCGCTGATATATATCTAATACTATTTGCGCACCCTCTGATTCAACCACCCCACAGGTGTTGGCGGCCAGACTCGGCTGCGTAACTGGTCTAGGTGGAATATTTTCCACCTCGTCGCTATATTTTTTAAATGACATTGCTAGATTTGGCACATCACTGTAGACTACTTCTCCATGACCATCCAAGGCACCCACGGTTGGTCCGGCGACTGGTGCTGTATCCTCTCTACGCACTATGCGAAATAGCCATCATCAGCACGGACCTTGCAGAATTACTTGGTTCTGCAATCGGTCTTTGCCTGATTTTTCCAGAACTCCCCCTGTGGTCTGCCGTGCTCCTTACCGGTGTCGACGTTTTCATATTCCTCATCATAGGCGACCCCTCACGAACAGGGCGTCGAGTGCGGTTTTTTGAGCTGGTCATCATAATATTGGTTTGTGCTGATATTAACAAAAAACCAACCGGTTGCTGATTCAATTTTTAGGTCGCAATTGTCTTTATCTGTTTCATCTTGCTACTAGTCAAGGTGCACCCGAACTGGCCACAAGTGTTTTTGGGCTTTGTGCCATCCGCGGGTCTTCTTCAGACACAGCCTAACGCAGTCTATACCGGTATGACCTACATTTGACAGTAGTCCAGATAACCAACAGAATAGTACAGCTATTGGAATTATTGGTGCTACGGTCATGCCTCATGCGCTGTTTCTGGGCTCAAATCTTGCAACCCAGGATCGTGTTTCACAACCGCCCCAGCCACTTCCGATACCTCCAGACGCAAGGCGGCTGTCATTTTCCCAAAGATTTAAGCAATTTTGGAGGAGTATTTTATACTTTTCACGATCAGAACGTGATCACGAGAGAGACTATACCTCCCGACATGGGTTTCGTCAGAACAACTCAATAGACTTCATTCGCGCTCATCTTTGGTATGGAACCGTTGATCTTATACTCAGTCTTTTTGGACTTGCGGTGCCAATCAATTCGGCGTACGTCCCTTTTCAAATGTTACTTTCATCACTTGACACAAAAAATCCAGGATATTGATTTTGGCCGCGACCATGTTCCACTCGTCTGACAACAACGACTCAATTGGATTGGTCACCATGCATACCTTAATGCTAGAAAGGCTTGGGGCAGGTGCGGAGGTGCTTATATGCGATGATACTATACTCACTATTAAATAGCCGCGGCATTAATGTTTGCACTCGCCCTCGTCTGTTCAGGCCAAACCGCCAGTGTCACAGCAACGCTTGCAGGCCAAATTGTTTCCGAAGGGTTCATATCGTGGAACGTCTCTGTATGCACTATTCATTTCGATAGCTTCATCTTTGCCTTAACGCCTGTTCTTACAGCCATTTGTCCGCCGTCTTCTTACACGCCTGATCAGTCTAATACCCTCTATAATCGTTGCTGTTTCTTCTGGAGGGGCAGGGATTAACGCTCTCCTTATTGCATCACAAGTCGTCCTGTCTATTGTCCTCCCCTTCGTCGCATTCCCCCTCATCTACCTCACGTCGTCAAAAACAGTGATGTCTGTTAGAATGCCGGAAGTTATCCAAGAAAAACCCATCGATACCCTGCCAATACCTTCCACACATGCAGTATCCCGTATTTCTGACGCACTGTCTACCCACCAGCCGCCCTTACCTGTGACCACTGGCATTACCGTTGTTGAGCGAAATATTGAAAGACACGATGATTCGATTGGCAAGCTTTCGTCAACACAGGCTTGCGAAACACAGGAATATGGCGTTATCGACTTTAGTAATGGACATATCATTACAGCCTTGGCATGTGTCATCTGGATGGTGATTTTGATCGCTAACGTTTATGCTATTGTCATGCTTGCGATGGGACAAACATGACAGTGAAGAAATATTTATCCGAACAGCGTTTGTTGTACTTATGTTGTAGACTTCTATAGAGTACAACCGAGTCTCGGCATTGTTGTATATCAGAAGCTGTATAATCACACGGTGTTTATTCTGGTGTCGAACTCCGAGCTCCAATCGTTGACTTCCTTGAGAACGGCACAGGATTCCTACGGAAACGATACGCTTCTTGACAAGACAGGTGCCATTCCGTACGTGATACAATCAAACGATAAGAGACCTATCCATGGCCCAACAAAAGTCCGTCAAATCTCAGAACGCAACCTGCTCAGTCAACCCATCCAGTTCTCGCTCATAACACCTGTGCTGGCTAATTTGGAATGCAAAATTAGGAGTAAAGCCTCTTGTATCCGGCGCAATGTTGAGCACGTCCGTGACAGCCGAGGGTGTGTTAAACTTCCCTGTAGTCACAACACCATAAGATGTGACAACTTCATCACTGCCTTGGCCACGCTCAGGAGCGAATAGATCAATACCAGGGAGTCTAACAACGTCACGGAGGAGATCAACGCCTGGAACGCTTTGAGTGTCAACGACCGTGTGATAACCTATCGGACACACCTTCACCAACGGCAGCGATAGCCTTGCAGTGACCAAATGCCTCCCTCAACCAGTGAACCACGCGACCGCTCTTTGCAAGTGTCTTTACATGCTCCTTGCCGGAAGGGATATAGATGGCATCAAATAATGTTGAACGCTGGCTGTCAAAATGATGATCGGCGAATACTCCTAGACCGAAATCCTGACCGGTCATCGGACGAATGTAGTTACGACGAGGACCGATAATATGGCAAACAGCCTTTGCATTTGTGAGGGCAGCCCGCACAGCTTGCATCTCGGCAGCGTCGAACCCGTCCGAGATCAGGATGGCGATGCGCCTTGAGACGATGGTAGGTGTCTTGGGCATGAAGTCGAGTTGCGAAAGGCCCTCGCTCCTCTCCCCATCATTAGCACGACCAGGCTTGGTCGGCACCTCGCCGTTCACTTGAACGGCGACCGCCTTTGCCAGATCGAAATCAATGTTGTTCAGAACATCGATGTATGATCTGTAAACGACCGAGTCCTCACAATGACTAAGTTCGAAGCAGATGGCACTGATGAGGTGGGCCTTTTCATACGCACTAAGCGAGTTATAGAAAAGTTGAGCTTGGTTGAAGTGTTCCTGAAACTTCGGCCCGCGTGCCCTCTGTTTGGTACCGTTAATAGTCTCTGCGTATCTATAACGCTGTGAGACTGAGAAGACGAAAAGACATAAGGTGAACCTACTCGACATATCCACCTTTCTCCCCTGTAACTGGACGTCCAATATCCTTACGGTTCGGCCAATAGTTGACTTCGCTCTTAACAATACGATGCCTGCTCTTCCCGTCACGATTATGGTTGAACACAGGACATACAGGTCTATTAATGGGAAGCTGCAGTTGTAGCAATGAGCGCAAGTTTCGGCAACAGAGAACGAACAAATTTCACCTCCTCCCAGTTGGCGCCCAAGCGAGAGATCTGGGTATCGAAGTACGAGAAGTTTCGACCTTGCAGAAGAGGATCGTCACTGAATCCTATTCCTGGAACAACATGGCTTGTGCAAAATGCGACTTGCTCGGTCTCTGGGAAGAACTCGTCGACAACGCGGTCGAGAACTAGTTCACCAATCTCCTCAAGAGGTACTTTATCTTGCGGCCAGATCTTAGTTGCGTCCAAAATATCAAAATCGAAGTTGTGCGCTCGGGACTCGGGGATTGTCTGAATGGCAAACTTCCACTTCGGGTATGCACCACTCTCGATAGCCTCACTCAAGTCCTTGCGGTGAAAATCGGGATCTTGGCCATTGATCTTGAGGGCTTCATCCCAAAGAAGACTGTGGACCCCCAACTCTGGGATGAAGTGAAACTTGACAAAGTGGCGTCCACCATTTGCGCTCAGTAGCGTGAAGGTGTTCACCCCAAATCCTTGCATCATGCGGAAGGACCGTGGAACGCCGCGATCAGACATGACCCACATCACCATATGTGCAGCTGAAAAGGCGTAAACAAGTATCTGGGAACGACTAATTTGACAAACACTCGGGTTGCAAGCCCACAAAGTCCCAAAAGTTGTTATGGGCACTCTGGCCTTGAGGCACATCATTGTGAGGTTCTGGCTTCACAGCGTGAACGAAGTCAGGGAATTTAATAGCATCCTGAATGAAGAAAACGGGAATGTCATTTCCGACGATGTCCCAGTTGCCTTCTTCAGTATAGAACTTAACCGCAAACCCTCTGACATCGCGGACAGTGTCCTACACGCGACGGCAGAATTTAACCGAATATATGCGCGAAAAAAGAAGCATATACGCACAGCGCTGCCACGTGAACCCTGAACAGTGCTGAAACGGACGAAGACAGGAGTCGTCCTCGAGGAATCCGTCAGGACAGGGGCGAATGTGTATTGCGAAGCACGATCGTCAAATACTTTGAAATAGCCATGAGCACCGGTACCGCGGGCATGCACCACACGCTCTGGGATCCGTTCGTGGTCAAAGCGGTGTATCTTCTCTCGCCCAATCTGATCCTCAAGGAGCGAAGGACCGTTCTCGGACTCCCGGGAGCCGATGATCTTGAGCCTGACGAGAAATTAAAGATCAACATCACCTACTGGATGCATACACTCATGCTCACCAATTGTCCGTGTCAGCCACCTTGACACCGTGATCCGTCGTCAATGTCTGAGACTGGTTGGCTCGTGGTTCCTGTAGTATGTCTCGCTGCAAGTCCATGACTTTCTTCGTGGAGGGCATAGGAGCAAAAGCTTTTTCGACTGATTGTCCGGTAGACGACATGGCGGGTTATAGAAAGAGAGGAGGCGGACGTCCATCTCCCCTTTTATACTCCTGATCATTAGGCCGACGCGGACAAGACTAACCTCGATGAGATCACTGGTGACGAAAAGACGATCAGTCCACGTGACCGCGTCACGGGTGTACCCAAGACAATGTACGCCCGCAGCCTTGAGCTCGCCTACATGTTTCTTGTACGACTCTCGTTTAATATTAGTTGTGGTCATTGCTATTGTCATCAGTGGGCCATCCAGTCACACCACCATGGACAACTAAGATGGCTAGCAATTCGCATTCATCAGAAGGTCTCGGTAAAGAACAAGATAACTCATGATGCATTGATGAGTTCCGGCACCATCCACCACAAATTGTTGAACTGGAGGAGGTATGAGATTATGGGGGAGTGGTTCTGACACACTCACGAATGCATAAATAATAGTATTTCCGTTGCACTGGGTACATAAATAACGAAGATGATAGAACAATACCAACCTTCTAAAATATAAGGAAGTGGTTTTTAAAAAGGTTGATCTTTACGGAAAAGTTGAAAGATCATCGTATAGGAGTTAACTCAAATAAAGTATCCGAACAAGATAGAATATTACACCCCATCATGGACGAAGGTGGGCATAAATGAAGAAGGCAGCCCGAGATCACGTTCGTCACTGGGCTCAGCAACTATGGCTGAACGGTACGATACGCAACACGTCGGGAACGGAAATAGCGTAGATAGCGGAATGATACGTCTTCAGAAGCGCGCAGTGGACGAATCGACCATCGACTACGACGAAGCGAGTGGCGAAAGACACTCGCCCATGCTGTAATGATGCATGGATCAATACTAAGAAACGAAATTTAAAAAATACATACGTACGCATAGGTTAAACAGGACAATATATTCTGCAATTATTTGATGTCGGCGCACAAGCACTGACTCGAGGTACCGACTGTTCCTTTACCACAGCTGTCACACCAACTTCTATGACCGCTGTCGACACCTATAGACTTGACTGCCGCAGACGGCGTGGACGCCACGGATTCGTCACGATGAATGCTGACCAAGTGACGGCCGAGATCATGTTTGCGGCTAAAAGACCGCCCGCACGAGCGGTGAGGGCACACATGAGGTTTGAGACGATTTGGGTCATGGGTTGCCATATGTGTCTTCAAGTTGTAAGCCCGTGCAAATGCTAGAGACAAAGGCGATCAGAGATAAGCCAGAACAGTGCATATGGTACCAACCACGGGGGCATGAAGGACACTGGTATCTCTTACGAGGATCGTCTTTGGACTGATCGTCAACACCCCTGAGTGACCTTGCAAGAGGCGGGGGGGAAGATGATGCGGATAATTGCGACATGTTAGATGGCGCGACAGCAGGGTCAGTGTTGGAAATATAGTTGAGGAAGTATTCTGCGCTTGAAGACTTTGGTACCGCAGGAATGCGAGTTGCGCCACCATAGTCTGAGAAGCTTGTACGCTTATAGGAATTGTCTGCAGCAGGCGCAGTCACAGAAGGACTGCGGGGGCTAAGGGGCAAGGCCCCAAAAGTGCTGGGGTCGACAGTCATGGGAAGAGAATTATTGTTGGACTGCGCAGCGGAATTAATACCATAGTCGGAGCAAGCGCTGCCACCGACACGAACACGCTGGAAATCCATCTCCAAGTCTAGAGGAAAGGAGTAATTGGTAGAAAAGGAAGGAGAATCCGGGTAGTTATAGAGGGACTCTGAGTGAGTGGAAAGAGTGTCGTATGCAGACTCGGAGGAAACGGTGATCGTGGAAGGAGGACCACACGTTGGCGTATCGGATCTCAAAAAGGAGTAAGCGTCGTTGGAGTCTACGGTGAGGAGCTGCAGTTGGACTTCGTTGAAAGCCGCAAGGCTTGAATCCAGTTCTAATTCGAATAGATCGGGATGGGGTGCGAGGATGTCTGAAGGCGAGTGAAATGAAACAAAGTCAAGGCCACCACCTTGCTTTGTGAATTCAGAACCATAAGGCTCGAACGAGGAATAGAAATCGTCGGTTTGTGAGTCTACTGCCATTGACGAATACTGATACTGCGCAAATATGTTATTGCGAAGTCGTAGAGTGTTTAATCGAGTCAGTTAAACAGGGAAGGCGAAATCTGCTGCGGACCACGCAAACAAACGGCTTATAACTATCATTACATCAGCCTCATTCTCACCCTTCACAGCCTATTTAAGAAATTTCTATTGGAAACAAATAATTGTGTCACGTCCCGTCGGAGGGTAACCGTCAGCGCGCTGACTCACTCGGTTTAACTAGTAGTATCGCTTACGCCCGCATCTTGACAGAAAAGATCTCGGTATCCAACTAATGATCGCAGCCATCCCACCAGTTCTCCCTTACTTTATAGACGAGCACATACCCGTTATGCCTTCGGCATAGGAAGCAGCTGGTCGCACAGCCCATCTCTATGTGAATTCCTTTGCGTATCTCGCTTACTTCATAGAAGAAGCGGACACTTGCGTCTTTGAAGTTTTAGGAGGTATGTCAAAGGTTCACTACCGCAAAGTTCCGAAGATATCACAACCTGCGAGAGTTGACACCACTGTTATGGGTCGCCTGGGATCCCGGTGCCACATAGTGTGAGTTCCCCCTGACTAACATAGTCCGTTGCTGCCGGCGCGTGCACCAAATTCGTAAATACTATGATCCCCGCCTAGGAGCTCATCTTTGTCCGTTGATAGGTTATTGTTAGCTTCCGTCGGCTTGGTTCAGGTGCTGTTCATACCGATGAGTTTACTCATAATCACATCGCCCGCCTAGCTCAATCGGATAGAGCGTCAGACTCTTATGACTAGGCGATCTGAAGGCTGCGAGTTCGACCCTCGCGGTGGGCTAGAATTTTTAATTGCCTTCCGGCGAGTGTGATATTGACAACTAACTTCTCCCGTGAAGGTGGTTTCACAATACACATTACTAAAGGAGCATGAATAACTTCGGTACTTTCATTTCACCATAATTTGAATCACAATACATAGTCGTATAGTCTAAATATCCTCATTGACGACTCTCACCAGGGGAGTCACATCGCTGATCGTGATGGGTTATCGCTTATCGTAAAAGTCCACGACTCAGGACTGCGGGTGATGGCAAGCATCAAATACTTATCCTCGGAATGTGCAACAGCTGGTTGAGTGATGAGTTACGCCGCTTTGAACGAACTGATTGAACAATAGAATCATACCTAACCATGTATGGCACTGTGGCTGCGGCCAGACAGGCAAAGGCAGCCCACGCAAGGTATATTCCATTCCCATAGGAAACAATAATCCCTGATAGGACGCCACCATTGAGTTGTGTGAGTTCCAGGGTATTGACGCCCTCGCATTTTTTGACGATCGATGTCCAGATGGCAGCGCCGATGAGGATGAACAATGCGGCCATTATTGATGAAACCGTTGAAATAACAAACAGGAGTGCCCTTTTTGCTACACCGCTGTAGACAGGCCTTGAGTGTGAAGCGCATAAGAATCGAGGTGGACCTTACGTAAACAATGCGATGGTTGCAAATATCGTCCCGATGAGAATGAAGTAGTATGCAACGCGAGAATTGTAACCCAGGTAGGCTGAGTTAAACAAGGTCGTGTTGACAAACATTGAATTGGCAATAGTTGTGTAGTTCGGGAGCATATCGGACGTCATCGCAATAAAAGGCTCAAACTTGTCGGCAATGGTGTGATTGGTGCATGTGCCAGCAGAGCTATTAACGTATGCGCAATAGGAATAGAGACCGAACTCGTAGAGTTGCCTCAGCCCATTCTGCTCGCCGAGAGGTGACGTATAATTGTCCGTGTATAGGCCCGCAACCGGATCAGTGATGGTTTCTTGCATTGCCTGGCTATGGCCTTATTAGCACATTGGCATAAATGTAAATAATGTATTTAGGGCACTAACCCGAACCCTGAAGTGTTGACTTTTGCCTGGACGGCGTGATCAGCAAGGTGCCGGAGCCACAGTTATGACCACAAATCAATCACCATTGCAATTCCATGTGGAACAAGTGAGGTGTTGATTTGCCCAACCTGACAGAAGTGATAAGATCAGAATGGCAATGGACGACGAAAAGACATACATGGACAAAGATTAATAGTAAAAGTGCAACGAACCTGTCGGCAAGCTAAGTCGGAAGCGGAAGCGGAAGGAAACACACTCACGAAAGAAAGGATGCACCTCCAACGCAGTATTCTCCTTTCATTTTTCAATGGATGAGCTTCTAGAGATGAGGTATAACGGGGTGTAGAACTTCACGGCGCAACATGAAGGAGGCAAACCTGCAGCATTGAATACACGCGACTTTAATATCTTACAAGTGTACATTCTATATTCTCCCACGAACAACTGAGCACTTGCCGAGACTTGCCGCCACTTGCCAAGCTGCTTATCCAAATACGGAATAACCGCCAAGTCTGGCGCCGTGCACCACTTCACTATCTTACCTTGAGCGGAGCCAGCCAGCATGTCCAAATTGTCCCTTCGGAAGCCGCTTGCCCGTAATCCAGCAGTACCAAGTCTTCATGAAAGTGAAATTCAGCCCCAAGATCTCCGTTTACTAGACCAAGTTGAACAAGATGAGGATCCTCCACAAAGTCGCGCAAAACATACTGTGCTCAGGACCAAGGATATTGGTAGTAGAGCTCAGTCACCAAGTTCTCCTAAATCTAGCGGAGAGCACAGGCGTGTGTTCAGTCTGAATCGCAAAGTCAAGGCCAAAGAGCTGTTGAATCAAACTGAAGGTAACAGTCGGTGTTCCCTTTCCTCGCAAAACATTGATAGACGCTGCTCAGTAGTCGTTATGCCTAGTACCTCGCGGATTTCTAAACAAGTAACCTCCAATGGAGACATCGACACAGAAGCCCAGTTGTCAGAGGCTTTACAAGATGATTCGCCTTTTATCAGACCTCCTTCACCCTCTCCACTCTGTAATAGGCCCTCATTACAGGCGTTCCGAGGGACAGGCTCTGTACGACCATCCCCTGTGACGCGTAATCCAATTGACAAATTACGTGTTTCAGATGCGTGCTGGAACTCAAACTCTGATTCAAGCTCTGCAGGCTATTCCATGGGCAGATGTTACTAATCAGGACGATGATCTTACTAATGTCATAACACCACATGAGAGTGAGGATAGTGACGAAGATTCTGGAGGTTTGTGATCTTTTTCATCGACTTCCTTTTCTGACACTTCATTCCAGCAGTGCCTATGGCTTCTTCTATTCACGCTATATATCGTCCTGTTGCACGTTCGAGAAGAGCGGAAGCATCATTATCATCACGCACTGCATTGCCATCGCCAGAGGAAGGACATGAATCGTTCGATAGAGATTTAGACGTGACGTGTTTCTCCGAAGAGGATGCTGATGCCGAGGACTTTGAAGCTACTACCCCGCGCCCCGCAGATGTACCAAAGCCAGAATATGCTGTACCGGAGCTGACGGCCCTTCGACCTGATATGTACATGAGACGCAGGGCTTCTAGCCGTGCTGGAAGTATCACGACTGTCAAAGTCGACCGGAGGACGCGCCTAGCTGAGAAATTAAAGGAGATCTTTGAGTTGGATGCCATTGATGAAGTTCTGGCCGGTGAGTGTCTCATTCATTGATACTACTCACAATATTTACCTAATCCCAGAAATGCCTTGCTGGTTGCTTCGCTCTGTCCGTAAGGCAATTTGTTTCACACATTAATGTACAGTTATAACTCCACGCATAGTGTTGCAGGGATATATGTACCTCACGAACTCTCATTTATGTTTCTTTGCGCACATGCCCAGCCGAGAGGTAAGAAATCTATAAAAACTCTTCCAGTGTGATTCTATAATCTGTGTAGGATCAAATACTCAAATCGGGAACACTCAGTAAGAGGGCCAATCGTACTAAGCGGTGGACAAAACACTGGTTCGTGCTCAAGAACGATGCACTCTCCTGGTATCAATCTTCCTCGGTAAGTGAAACAGATTACGAGATATCGCTATTTTATACCTCATTATTAGGATCCCTATTTCATACATGGCATAGTGGATCTTCGTTATGCGATATCTTGTGACCCGTCCGGAGAGAAGGAGATGCGTCTCCGAACCAACCAGAAGAACATTCTCATGTCAGCCGACTCAGTTCCTAGTCGAGAGGAATGGGTGAAGGCCATAAGGAAAGTGATCTTCAAGGCACAAAATATGGGTGACACTGTTAAGGCAGGTTCATAATATTTACTTGTGTACGTATTAACATGCTACTTCTTACAGATCGCAATCCCTTACTCGTCTGTCCTTGATGTCGAGAAGTCATCAGCGATAGACTTCAGCGAGACCATCGAAGTCAAAGTTTTCGACAGGGAGCATTATACAGCGGATTCGTATTTCTTCGCCTATTTCCAGGACTTACCGGTCGCATTGGAACATATTCGCGACGCTGTGCGTTTACATCGTTCATCGGCCAGGTCGCCTCTGGCGCTCTTGGATACCACCTCTACCCGGCCGCCACAGCTTTCCGCCACTCAAGGTATGGATCGCACTAAGAGCCTCCCAACACCGGATACGCGTTTTGGCTCCTCTTTCAGATTATCGTCTCTTCTACGACCATTCCATGACTCGCTTCCCACGTCTTTGGGGCGCATGAACAGTATACCGGGGGCTCACGAATCTACCGAAACGTCTGATGAGTACACTCACATAATTAAGAGATCAGGTTCTTCACTGGTGCCCATAACATCTTCACCTGATTCGATATCTTCCCCAGACTCGAGCAAGGCGCTTCACGCTCTCTCTAAAGCATTCACAATTCCCATTTCTACAGACCACACTTATCCTCCTTCCACGTCTGTGAGTGATCTGGCTTCTAGTCCATCTGCGAAGTCTATCCCACCAAGTGTCCCATGGAACGTGGGAGTGCCCTCGTGGCTCAAGGTCCCACGTAGCCGTCTAGGCACCTCTACCTCGAATGCATCTTCGCTTAGTGCCTCTCCCAGTGGGGGCGCCATACGTGAAGTATATTCTGTCCCATCAGATGCAGAATCAGCAGCCCGGCGGAGCTTGGGAAGTGCCGATCTTGGATACAGTGTTCTTGAGACACCGGAAGCTGCTGTTGATCCGGAAGCTACTGATAAATTCAGGGTTGCATTTGCCTTTGACGAGAAGGAGACTTTGTTAGGCTGTATGTCCATTCCTTTTATCTCATGTTTTGCTGTTAAGCATCTTTTAGATTTTACTGGATACCTGCTCCGTCTTCTACCAGTACCCGGCCGACTGTATGTCTCGACTAACTATTTCTGTTTCAAGTCAACTGGCCCTCTTTCCTCTAAGACTCGGGTACGCAATTCTTGAATCCTTTGGGTCTACCCCTCACGACATTTTCCTAGATGATTCTTCCTATTCGAGATATCTTGAGCGTCGAGAAGACTAAGGGTACTCGGTTCGCCCACTACGGTCTCACAGTTGTTATCAAAGGCCACGAGGAACTTTTCTTTGAATTTGGCTTTGATGATCGCCGAAGAGCGTTTGTTGGCATTCTAGAACAGCAAATGGAAGAGGTTAGGAAGCGTGCGAGTGCGGGAGATATCCCTGTTCTCAGTCAGGGGAAAAGGGATGCACTCATCTTGGAGGAGTTCGAGCCTGGCATTTCTTCAGACGCAGATCCCGTTCCTTCACCCGAAAGCATGTCCGAATCACTTCCAGCAGTCATGTTCACCTCTTCCTCATCGACATTCCTGACTTTCAAGCCCAAGGAATCCTTACGTTTCACTTTCTTGACAATCGGATCAAGAGGGGATGTACAACCTTACATAGCTCTGGCAAAGGGCCTCATGGAAGATGGTCATCGAGTCAAAATTGCAACACACGGGGAATTCCGTGAATGGATAGAAACCGTTAGTCGCCCACCTCTTTGAGTGGCACACCATTGATACACCCTGCAGTATGGAATTGAGTTCGGCTATGTTGGTGGAGATCCAGCAGAACTTATGCGCATCTGTGTTGAGAATGGCACATTTACTGTAGCATTCCTCAAGGAAGGTTTGTTAAAGGTGTGTTTATGCCGTATGAGTATTCACCGATCTTACATCCTTCCAGTTCCGCGGGTGGCTTGATGACCTTTTGAAGACTGCGTGGGAAGCATGTCAGGGCACAGACGTCTTGATTGAAAGTCCCAGTGCCATGGCTGGAATTCACATTGCAGAGGCACTCAAAATACCCTACTTTAGAGCTTTCACGATGACTTGGACACGTACTAGGGCATACCCGCATGCCTTCGCTGTTCCAGAACACAAGGTTTGTGAGGCATGTCACTGCACTAGGCTGGAGTTCATGACAATTCTTTCAGATGGGTGGCGGGTATAACTATATGGTGTGTTGATAAAGTATTCGTTCATCGCTTGGGCTGACAACACTGATGCCAGACTTACGTTATGTTCGACCAAGTGTTCTGGCGTGCTATCTCGGGCCAAGTAAACCGTTGGCGACGTAATACGCTGCATATAGGCAATACGAGCCTTGATCGCATGCAGATTCACAAGATACCTTTTCTGTACAATTTCAGTCCTACACTTGTGCCTCCTCCTTTAGATTGGCCCGAGTGGATCCGTATCACTGGTATGCTCCAGTCCATTTAGCATGACAACGGTTTATCTCAATTTTTCATTAGGATATTGGTTCCTCGACGACGCAGAAGTGGGTGCCAAAAAATGGGCTCCACCACCCGATCTCCTACCGTTTATCGATTCGGCTCATGAAGCTGGCAAGAAGGTCGTCTATATTGGCTTTGGCAGCATCGTTGTCTCAGACCCGGTGGCAATGACCCATTGCGTGATAGAAGCTGTTTTACGGAGTGGGGTATACGCAATCCTCTCCAAGGGCTGGTCCGATCGATTGCAAACGAAGTCTTCGGAAGCATCTGAACCCGAGGAACCATTACCCAAAGAGATCTATTCGATTAATTCCATCCCTCATGATTGGTTGTTTCAGCGCATTGATGCTGCATGTCATCACGGTGGTGCTGGAACTACTGGTGCAAGTTTAAGGGGTTCGTACGTTATAATTTTTTGTTGCCGGTCTGATACATTTCCCACAGCTGGCATACCAACCATTGTCAAACCTTTCTTTGGAGATCAGTTTTTCTCCGCTGATCGTGTTGAAGCCCTTGGCATAGGAACTGGTGTCCGCAAGTTGACCGTAGAGAGCATGACTGAGGCGCTTGTCTCTGCGACTACAGACGTCAAACAAATTGAGAGGGCGAAGTTAGTTGGTGAACGTATACGCGCTGTAAGTTAATTTAATTAAGACTCACGGGTGTTTTAACCCAGATATAGGAGAACGGTGTTGCAACCGCAATCGAGGCCATCTACCGTGATCTTGACTATGCTCGCTCATTGGTCAAGCGAACCCCCAATGATTCAGAGGCTGTGCATGATGTCGAAGGCGCCGTTTACGACGAACATATCGCATCATCGCAATCTACTCTGGAACGTTCTGGTTCTGGTTCTCGGACTTCAGCAGATTCCCGCCGAGTCAGTGAAGACTGGAGTGTAATATCTGATGGCGAAGACAAGCGTCCTTCCGGTTCAGGCAGAGTGAGCGATGGCAAGCTTGACCGGTCCTCGACTTTCAAACGTAGCAGTCTTGCGGCTGCCGTCATGTCTGTACTACCAGATGCACTCACCCCTCACCGCCAACCCACAGGGCCACAAACCTAAGTTGACTGTAATTTATCTAGTTTACTGTAACATTCGTCTCATTGTATAACGCATACTTCTCAATTACTCGGCCTGTTAGATATCTTGCGATACTTAGATATAATACATAGATCATATTACCCTGGCTTCTTCGTAGTGTTCTTCCAGCACCTTTTTGCTAAATGACCCGAAGGTATCATTTTCAGAGATACGTTGATGGGTATCGGGCTGCATGAAAAGAGCAAATGTTTCTCGTGATATCTTTGCTCCAACTTGTGTTTGCCCAACCCGCACGCAGTGAGGTGTTGCCCGTAACTTGCCAGCAGTGACTAGTTCCAGGGCCTCGCCTGTTTGGAAGGCAAGGCAGTCTGAAGGAATCGAAACCTTCGTTAGATCTCCACCTCGAGTTCTGATATACAAACCGGATGTCGGAGAAGGTGAAGGAACAGCAGTAGGGTCCGTTCCTGCTTCTTCACGAAGGAATATAGCCTAAAGCACTCAACATTCAAAACTTCACAAAATATTTATGCACTCAAGGATGTACTTACCGAACACAACCCTGTCAAGAGTGAATGATCTTTATGAAAGCCACACCAGCTATCGATGGGTCCATCCTCGATGGTAGGGCTATTTTCTGAAGGAGGGAAGTAGTGCAGAAGGCGAGCTTTGGCGGTTTGTGTGCTGATGAGCTCTGGAACGGATAGAGATACGTCTGTCAAATATTTGGAGACTGGAGATCCAGGATCAGCAGCTGTTCGCAGCGACGTTTTGCATATACCGACCAAAGGGCTGGCAGGCGCCAGCAAGTTGACACCCAACGTCGAAAACAAACCGGCCCAGATTCTTAAAGGCTTCTTCAAAACCTTCTATACCGATCTCGTTTTTGTCGGGCCCTTGATAATATTTAGTGTTCAATATACTGTAGTGAAAAGGATGATACATACAAACGTTATCGCCGTAGATTGGTGGATACGCAGCTTTTACAGCGGGGTTGACGTCGGGAACATCTATCACGGGGTTAGCGTAGTAAGACCCTTTCAGCGTGTCTAATTCCAAGGTAAGCAAGTGTCCAGCCAATAGGCGGGATACGTGATGATTCATACCTGGCCGGCCATTCATGATTTCCTGAAGGGTGGCATCAGTCAGTCCAGTTTATTGATTAACAACTTTCAGTCTTCGTAACACTGACTTTCCCGTGCGACCATCCGTAACTTCAGGTTGGAGTCAAAAACATGGCTACTGTGGCTTGGGCAAGTACAAACTTGACCTACCTGTATATGCTACCAGGGTCCACATATTTCTCCCTTACGTGCTCATCCAGATGAGCGAAATTATATGCAAGCTTGAGTAATCTTTCCCTGTAGATAGGGTAGATAGGTGGAAGATCTTTGACGAGTATAATCCCGAGAGCTTGGGGATGCGATCCAAACGCCTCCTCTTCAGTAAGAGAAAGGAACGGCGTTGATATAGCGCTATACGATGTTATACATGACTCACCAATAGATGTCTCTAGGGACAAGGGTGAAGATACAAGTGTTTGGTAAGAGATCGAGACGACGTCCGTAGACATGGCACGCGATCCCTGCAAAGCATGGGTTAGGGATGTCATGGAGCGAAAAAGTACTCTTCTCGCCATCGAACGGAGTCAGGACGCTTTGACACTATAAAAGTTCCAATCCTTGAAACAGTCTTATCGCTCGAAGTGCCGCGTTACGCCGTACTGCCGCTAATATCATTCAAATGATCATATGATTTCCAAGTTGTACCACAAGGTCCCATAGTAATTGTGGCTGTACACTCCGTGAGAATTACATAATAGCTATTGGCAACAACCAATCCAGAGTTTAGTCAATTTGACTTTTACTTCCCACCTTCACCGTGACTCCCACTATTATTTTACCCCGACGGAAACTTCAATTCTGCAAGCGTTTTCAACAGCAGATTTGCAGTTATCCTGCTTCTTGATGACTGCTCGTCCCCATCATTCTTATGGACGTTCGAGAAGATGAGTTAAACATGATTATGGTCACTTGTATTGTAAGTTATCCTCATTCATCACTCTCAACTTATCGATGCACTCACAATCGCATCTGACTAGGTGAAGCCAACGTTTGCGAGTTGATTGTGTTACAACCACCGTTAAACATGCATTGCCAAAGCTCTCTGGTTCACTAAAAATAACCCAAACCTGGCGGTGGCCTTTCATCAGGCAAATCTCTCTGACAGAATGTCACGGTACTCAAGCACATTCTGACTGCTGGTATATCTAACCCTAACTAACCAACCACCCCAATTTTTTTTTTTAAATGCGCTCATTCTCACTACAAATGTGACATCGTCCAACAGCGAATTTTCCGCAGCCTTTCTCGGCTATTTCCAAATAGTCCAATGTACAACGACATTGGTACTTGTGGGACAGGGTTGCCGCTGGCGAAGCTCGGCTATTGTCGCAAAGCGATTTTTACCGTATACATTCGAGACCTTGTTGACTAGGATTACAATAGAATGGTACTAGCAGCTGCAGAGAGCATGCAATACGTAGATCGCGACCCTTGCAGACCACGCGTACGAATGACCCACTCCTATAACTACAACCTAAGGTACCATGTCACCTTTCTGGGCCACCAGAGATGTCTCCGACAAGGCATGCCTGAGCGCTTTTCCAGTATCATCGATCGAATGCAAGAAGCGTAAGAGTTCCCGACAAAGTTGCCAGTCCTGCGCTTTCACGGCACAGTTCAGCAAGCGGACGGCGTCTTTATTGTTTTCATCGAGCTGCTCAAGATTATGCAGCACCAACAAATATGAACCTGCTGTCCTCAGCCGTCTGGACGCTAAACATGTCTGTCACGATAAGTTGGTGCGCTTCCCTTCCAAAAAACTTAACTGTCTCACCTCAAAAAGTGCATGTGGATTCCCAACAATGCTAAAGAGACGCTTCCATCTGGTCATTTCAGTCTTTCGAGCACATCTGACAACAACGTCTAAGGAGGCGTCGAAGTGGTCAAGAAACTCTATCACTGCCACGAGTGTACCAGACTCAGGCGACGCGCTTGTCGAAGGATCTTCCGAGTCTATGGTAGACTCAGATTCCACGACTGTATGCAGCAGTATTTCTAATGCATGTGCAAAGAAGACGAGATGCTGATAGTGTTTGGCAAGCGTCACTGCTTCCTTCACTTGCCCCGATTCCAGGTGATAACGGAGTACATGGTGCAGAAAAAGGTGGGACTTAAAACAGGTAAGTATAGACACCAGTGGCCAGAGAAGAAAGGGACCCACACTCGTGGCATGTCTGAACATTACAAATGGGAGGTTCATTCTCGTTGCAGCCTCATGCTCCGCGCCGATGATGATCCCCTTGTCCATGAGGACAGCTACTTGTCCGTTAACATCCCACCGGGACTAATAAGCGGAATATACACGCACACAAAGGGTAGAAGTCTAACGGTATGCTCACACTTTCCTTAACGCTTGAAGGTTCATTGGCAGATCCGGAGGACTCGATGGCAAGTGCATTCAGCCAAACTCGCATGTTCTGTCCGTCGTAACCCCAGAGTGAATTCTCGAGGGCGCCAATACCACGAAGATGTATCCAACAAAATTCAATGCGTTCTGCGAAGATTTGCATGTCATAGTTCACCTCCTGGGTACCAGACTGGAGGGCAAAGTTAATAACCTGCTGCGTTGATGTATCTTCATAGCACACCTTTCTGGGACGCAATAACACCAATTGACCACCAACTACCATCAATACAGTGGCGACTGCAAGGTCATCCACAGGATCACCAAGTTCTGGACGCGAGAGATGAGTAAGCAGCGCTATGGAGCCCACGAACGTACGTTTCTGTGCATTCGGAATCATCCAACTCAATGCCCTTACTGCGCTAGGCGAGGCAATGATTCCATCAAATGTGATGCTTCCGCACAGGTGCAGCTTGATTGTATCAGCAGTTGGTATAATCAAATAGTGGCTGAGCATGTTGTCTGCAGTATAGACCAGTAGTGAATTGTCGACCAATGACAAGATTATTACCGGCGACATTAGGACTTCGCGGTGGAGCACATTTTGATTGCTCAGTTCCATGTCTCTGGAGTAGAGCCGTATCTGATGAGGTACAATAAGTTGACGTCCACATGAAAGCGAACGCCACGAACTTGATACGACTTGGAAATTTCTACTGCAGCAATCAGGACATGGTGGAACCATAGAAGCCCTCCTTTCACCGTAAATGCCTGCTCTTGAGCGATGTTCGCGAATATTTTCCATCTGCCCGAGGTCGAGCTGTAATGTACCAGACCTCGCCTTCCGGCAATGGCAATCAGTCGACCATCACTGCTGAGTGTCGAATATCTTATGGGCCAGTTTGTTGCCAGGTAGGGTTGAGGTATCTACCACACCTGAGCTTAACTATATGTATGTGGTAGTTAGGATACTGACTTTGATGTGCTGCCATACATCCGACTCTGGATTAATGACGCTCATGTCAGGTTGCTCAGCACCTCGGTACACCAGTGCTCGATCATCCATTTGCAGAAACGCGTAACGAGTGTTATCCTGCCCACCGGATGATAAACCTTCTATCGTCGAGTAGTAACATGAACTTACTGGAGAATGTTGACATGTCGTTGCGCTTTTAGCAAATGGCAGAATAAAAACCTGGCCGTCCAATTCTATGATCATTGCGTAAGATTGTGGTATCGCAGACAGAACAACTCACTTATTCTGGAGGGAGTTAGGACAACTAACTCGAAGTTTCCTGGTGCCCAAAACTATCGGGGTTTAAAATCAGTGTGCTCCAAAATGGATAGCAGATTATACTGACAAGGTTCTCAACCCCGTGCATGAAGGTATCTTGAAATCTATGTCAAAATATAAGTGCTCTGGAATCCCGTCAAGCCACAGACTCACCTGTCGCAATCAATATGATCTTCGACTCCAAAGCCGGATGCAAGACATCGTCCGCCGACGCTGAATATTGCCCAGCCATGTGTCCACCCAACAGCTAGCACATATCCATCTGAACTCCATTCCATCGTAGTCACAGAACCACTCGAACGGTTATACGGGTTTGGTATCTCGACAGCTTTCGGAGTGGGTGCAGGCTCATCTTGAGTGGGAAAACTTGTAAATTCGATGGAACCGCTGATCCGAGGAATTAGTTGGAAGAATGAAACAAGAGGGGTACTGCAAACCTTCCAGTGCCAACTGCAATAAGTGAAAATCTCGTGTTGACAGCTATTGCCACCGCCCGACGAGGTTCAATGTAGCTTGACGACGATCGACCGCTATTGTCATTGGTACTGCGCTGCTTTTGCACCCAACGTGGCACCTCAAAGTTATGGACACACGTGCCTTCCCAATAGTAGTACGGCTGCGAGCCAGAACTGTCGGTTGATGATCTGGATGTTCCATTAGCTAGGTTCAATGTTGAACTCTGGCGTGAAAGTTATGTTAAGACACTGAACAGCAATAGAACGGGACAACCTACTTTGTCCGTCTCTCCCTCATCAAGCTCTGAAACATTTTCGGAATACCTGCTTTCTTGCAAACGGACAAAATATGCTCTCCCATCAGACGTAATCCAGGTTTCCGCCCCCGATATCGAGTGAAGAATCTTCGTGACAGTAACTTTGGCTCTGGTAAGTAACATCAAGGACACCAGAAAACCAGGGACCTACCATCAGAGTCTAAAAGCCAAGGCAACTCATGGTCATTCAAAATCCAAGTATCATGACCGATAAGTGACCTGCGCGCTGTCTGTTCCTCGACTTCTGATTCGTCGTATACTGGCCATGGTATGCGTTGTACGGAAGGCGGAGAACTAGTTGAAAAGATAATGTAGTTTTTACGTGGTGAAACACTGAAGAGACCTCAGTCAAATGCAGCATATCGATACGAGTTGCCCGAGCCAACCTGAGAACCTGCCCCTCGGCGCATATCACACCTTCAAGTGCTAGGCTTAGTGACTGTAGTGGCATGCCCTCTCCTGGACCCGGCAGGAAGTTGCGCTGCACACTCGGACCTACGTGTGATGGCTGATATACCGACGCGTCTGGAACATAATCGACCGTGACCAGGATCAAATATGACATCGCAGTCTATGTCCACGAGATCAATGCTTGCAGGATAGTTGACCGCTCACTTGGAAATAACAAACCTGAATAACGATCCTACTCCCGTCTGGTGACCAAGTCGCCGCCATATTATCACCATGTTCTATGAGAGAAGTTTCTGACCTCGAGATGTGGGCTAGCGGAGCAGAAGGCTACAAGACAAGGATAGCGCTAAGTTGCAGAATGTGATGACGTGGAAACCTACATACTCGGACGCGCCAAACGGTTAAAGAACTCCTTGTGAGTAAACAGAAGAGAGACTTGCGCGGGCTAGCTTCGAAGCGGAGTACAGGTTCGGCGGTGATATCAGGTAGAGCAGGAACCGTTAACAACTGCCTTGCCGCCGAGGTAGGAAAGTACATTGGTTACTGTTGTATCACCGAAGGCCCACTTAGACTCGAGAATGCGAATAACAACAGCGATAAATGTCCGAAGGACAAAAGGTAGAGGATCAATTATTTACGCGAGCGGTGAGCGCTTGAGCTGGAACGGTAGGTATCATATCATTGCCGCCCAGTGTGAAAAACAGTTCGTCCCTCACATGCACACTCACACACTTCACACATGCACAACTTACGCAGCCAGTACATATCGTGAAGTGAGGGTACTAGATGCCACTAATGATACAATGAGTGCAACAGGTAAAACGAAAACCAAATTATGTCGAGGGGAGGAAGCAAGTAAATAGAAAAGGACCTCAGACTGGTCACCTACTGCCCCATATTTTCCCCAACCAAGTATTTTCAGTCGTGGGGGAGGAATACTCCTCGGGTGCATGACCAGTATTATCTGAGCTGTGGGATGAAGTCGGAATATCCGTAGAAGCGACGAAAGAACGTTCTGAGTGGAGATGTGTTATATATGAGCCCAGCGCCATAGGCTGCAATCGAGCCTGGCGAATTAGGTCGAGGATGAGGGAGACACCCTGCCGAGACTACAAGAAGATCAGACGACCATTAATGAAGTTAGTAAAACTAGCTAACTCTTTGAACGTGAGCTTTGAACCGAGCGAGCCCATGGCTCTCGATTCGTTTGGTCATTCCCCAACCAAACTTGGAGGTAATGTATGCCTCCGTCGTCTGCACAGTGCGGCTGCCCGAGACAGCCATTAGTGCAACTCGTCTGTGTAAGATAAGTGACACGTACCCATCTTCGTTTTGCCCGAACAGCTGGGTTTCTTCGACTTGCATAACCTTGACATGATCAAGGTTTTTAGTCCTGCACCGAACAAACTTTCCAAAAGGATCCACTTCGCTCTCCTCGATGACCCACGACTCCGCCCTTGAGATAATTCCCTGAGGAGCCCATCTTGGTAAAGCTCCCCTTTTCAGGATAAGTCTTGTTGTCAATAAGGAGCCCGACTCTGTCTGGTGTCTGTCAATGACATCGCACGAGATAACATGAGCAGCGTATGGGTTGGGATAGCGTAAAAAGAAGGCAAGAGAGACTATGGACCAGGGATCGCTGTGTTTTTTTTGAACATATGAGTGGCAAACTTGATTGTGACGAAAAACCACTCACTCGTACAAGAAGGATTGAGAAAAGAACTTCATTGTCAACGATCCCGGTACGGCTAGTTTCGATTCAAGTTGCCGTGGAAGAACAGAATGAGAGGATGTGAACAGCACAGCTACCTATGACGATAATGCGTGGGTGAAAGGGTATACTATATATCGGAAAACAACAATTCGTTCACATCACGTAAGTAAATCCGAATCCGTAAACGGCCGCCGGACCACCTATGTAAATGTATCAGACTCCAGAGCATAGCGAATCTATTGTGCAACTAAATGTATAAAAATACACGACGAAATCGAAATCAAGGGAGGTGGAAATACTAGGAAGAACCCAATAACATGATATCAAAATTCCCCTTCAGTCGTATGTCTCGTCAATGACTGAATCATCACTGGATACAAATACCCTCAATCCATCATGGGATGGCCGAATCCACACAGGCTTCCCTTCTCGAATCATCTCCGTCCCCCGACGCTCCATGAGGCTCATATGAGTTGTATCTTTTGGGCTGTCTACCCCCGCGGCCTTGCCAATGGTTACATATTCATCATGAGAGATTTCGTGGCCGAACCCAGTCAAATAGGTTCGGATGGGATTCAACCTTCGCGCCGTAGACACTGCTTCCTGAATACCCATATGTGACACATGGGACCTCAGCCGCAAGCAGTCAAGCACCAACACTGGCATCGGTTTCTTTGCCGACTCTAGGAAAGTCCAAGTATCGTCGGGTATCAAAGATACGTCAGAAATGTAGATGATGGTGTCTTGAATTAAAAACCCAAAGCACAAGTATGGATGAATCTTGGGCGGCGCGTTGGCACCTGACAAGGGTCTTGCGGGGGATGATCTCCCCGACAAGCTGGGAGTTGTCGGCTGAGTTGCGCATGGTGTCGGTGCAAAGACTGGTGGAGGACTCGTGGAAAACAATCTCCCATGATGGACTAACCAGTTCAGTCAATTGAGAATAGGCCTCTATCACGGTATTAACCAACCTATGAATGGGGTAATCTGGACACCCGTGTCCTTGATTTCAAATGTGACCTTGTCTTCTATGATGTGCCATTCAAAATCCGGTACCTGTTTTGTGGGCATTGCACATCAAATACGATGGCTGGGTAGACAAAAGAAAAACGTACATCACCTCCCCCAGACGCGAATTCTTTCGAGACCAGATAAGGGAAAGATCTTTGGACTTCGTGAAACGTGGACTGAGAAACATAGACATCGATGTGAGTTTGTATGGCACCACGAAGCGTCCATCCTGATGTAGTGCTATAATGATGAACATGCGATGTTATGTGCTAATTCTATCTCACCTCGAAGATCATCCAAGCCGTTCATGGCTATCAGGACAATCAGCGCCATCGTTTATCTCAAACCAGCAAATCTAACCATCAGCATGTGCGTGGGTGATAATAACAGCATCGATCTTCCTCAATCCATACTTTGGAAACCATTCCACTGCCGCAGCCTGAAAGTTTTTGCCTACATCGATGACCACAGTTCTAGTTCAAGTCCATAACTTGGGGGTCAGGAAGAAAATTCATGTGGACCTACGTTGTCTTGCCGTCCTTGCCTGATATACGGAGAGCCGCAGATGTATTTCGCCTGATATTCTTCTTCCCTTCTGGAGTCAGCGTAGAGAGGCAGGTGACACAGGGCACTCTATCGGGCGGAGCGGTCAAGCAGTCCAAGTGAGGGATTGAGGAGGAAGTGCCTGTTCCAAGGAATAACAACTCGATTGGAGGAGCATCGGAGGGAGAGACAATGGAGCCCATTAATTGTAGGACTGTAGGGGAAAGTTGGAAGGGGCTACGGGAAGGCACACTGTTTTATAACTTGAGCCTAATTTCCGAGTTTCAACTTATTCCGATGCCGTCATTAATCTCGATCATGGGCATCGGCGGCAACCTAGTAAGCAGCCATCGATATCAGGATTCATGCACATGGGTGTTGTTGTCATGTTTGCGACAAATT
Source organism: Suillus decipiens (assembly GCA_016695475.1). Classification (NCBI taxonomy): domain Eukaryota; kingdom Fungi; phylum Basidiomycota; class Agaricomycetes; order Boletales; family Suillaceae; genus Suillus; species Suillus decipiens. The sequence goes on along the minus strand of MU172921.1, from coordinate 718,801 downwards.
TTTGTTGCTAAAAGATCGCCCAGCATCGATGCCATTCACGATTTGAGACGATCTAAGAAGCCGGTAGAACTGGTATCTTTAAAGTTCTTCCAAAGGTATCATGATCATCTCTGTCAGCTCATGCAAAACTATGCATCAGTCAACAAAAACAAATACGCAACTAGAGGTCCGATTACCATATGTAGTAATTTTGGCTTAGTAATTGAGGGTGAGCTATACACATTAGGTACTTGGTATGAGACTCGCGTCTGGAGTCATAGCTAAAGTGGCTAATAAGCAACATGTTGTATCCCTGACCCTAGCCTAGTTTGTGGTCAGGTTTTGGGCGTGAGGATCGTTAAACTTAAATCGGGCAAGCACCAACTCATGGGAAGCAGACAGGTCAGGAGCCGGCAGTCGGAGCAAAGTTATTTGTCTCGTTTCTCAATATTCTGTAAGCCGATAGATACATACCAGTGACTACTTCGTGAAAACTATGAAGGGCAAAATGTCAACAGCAACGATACTGCCAAGGAAGGAAACATACTGGAAACGACATCTTCGTCTTGCAACTGATGGTTCAAACTGACCTTCTGTGCGTGGGGTGAGAACTTGGATGAACGGCCCTGTGCAAGTAGTTAGTTGCCATAATCTGCTGGGCAAACAAAATCATATATACCCTATTGAGATCTAAGTATATGTATGGACTGACAAACAGTTCACTCACCAGACAAGTCCATTGCGGAAGTTCGAGACGAGCGATTTATGAATACCCAAACAGACATCCTATAGCGATGTCAAGAAAGTCTATAGAACGACAGTGAAATTACACACTTCAATAGTAGCACCTTTTCTCAAACACACAGGATCTGACAAATCGGGTCGTGCACCCCTTTTTTTCGTGTAGACTTTGACGAGCTCTAAACTTTCCCATATCCGCTCGATGAGGTAGTCCAGACTAGTTACCGGTGGTGAGACTCGAGAATGGATCCATATGGAAATAATCAACTCACTTGAGGTCCATCTCGCAACTGATCACCACCGTATTCTCTGTCCTTGCAAGTTTATCTACCTGATCAACGTGGGTTCTTCAGGATATTAGCGTCAAGTTAGTCGGTTTGTACGGACCAACTCCAAACTAATCGCATCAATCTTGTTATAAACATCTGCCCGAAGTCAGATCTAGATAGCACCCATACTAAGCAAATAGAACGTACATAAACAAGGTATATATTTTCGAGTTCCTGTGGTTTTCCGAACTAAATGAGCAATTTGCCTCGGCACACACAGCTATCATACCAATGAGAACATCAATGAACTCGTCAGTTGTAATCTTCCAATGATGTCGTGAGTGATAAGTTTAATGATAGAGTTATTGACGTACATCTTCTCGGATCATCACATCGCAGTTGTGTAGTTTATCTGCGTCTGGTCAGCATGACATATGGAAGCCAAATCCAAGGCGCATACATCCTGCCAGAATGGTACGAATAGTCTTCTCGTCTGTCTTGGTGAGTTTTACGGTAGTATTCAGCTAAACAGTTCATTAAAGGTTTGACTGGCACTTGAATGCAGCTGCAGCGTACGGTTATCTGCAAGTATAGTCAGAATGTGACAGGAGACATGAATCAGTTACTGACACCACCAGTTGTGCGCCGTTTGAACACTACGTCAGGTTTTCGTTTGTTAAGGCGGATACCAACTGCATCGAGTTCGATCTCGAGAAGCCGTCGTTGCTCTTCGGATTTCGTTGCGTCGAGCATAATGAGAATGAGATCGGCCGTCTTCGCCGCTGCGCCATGCTTATTACTTTTTATAAAAACAAACCAAGGTACTTACTAGCAACAACTTGTCGTCCTCGACCGCGGCCTACAAGATAATGATGCTTATTACCCGAAAAGAACAGGAAACAAACCTTGGCTAGCACCCTCGACAATTCCAGGAAGATCAAGTAATTGTATACGTGCCCCCTGGTACTCGATAACTCCAGGTATCGCCTAAGCGTTCCAGACGAGTTAGTCATCAGCAGAGTATGCTGGGTGAGAGTAGCTGACAGTAAGGGTCGTGAATTCATATGCCGCTGTTTCGGACGCGGTGTGAGTGCATTTACTAAGGAGGGTGGACTAAAGTTCCCTTTCAGCTAATATTCGTGCATGCTATAAATTAACCCACCTTCCCGACGGACGGAAATCCTATCAATGCAACTCGGGCATCTCCTGATTTCTGCACGTCAAACCCGACACCGGCTGGCCCAGACTTTGAGGCGGGCTCGAGAAGCTGGGCCCGATACCGAGCTAACTTTGCTTTGAGAAGACCCAGGTGATATTCTGTAGCCTACTTGGTATGAAAAGTGTCAAAGCGTCTGCAAATCGCAGCTACTGTCTTTTCGTTATGTACCTTGTTCTTCTGGGCTGGGGCATGTCGTTCAAATGCGATGCAGCAGACAGACACGGCGGAGAATCACTCACTCCTAGCCATTTCCTCTGCATAATCACGTCGGACTTATTAAACCAAATAATCAGTCATGAAAGTCTAGTATGTTGCTCACCCTCGATCTCCTTGATCTAAAGAATATGAAAAGTGCCGCGATCGTTGCGCGTTAGTATCGTCCAGAAAGCGCTATGTATTAGCTCACCTTCTCGACGATACCCATCTTTAGCTCAGATTTCTGATGATGATCTACGAAGTGTCTGTGTCAGTATGAAGACAGTGACGGCGGTTCCACAACGTTCCAAAGGTGATCGATCTTTGATTTCGAGAAGTCACGTGGGTGCTATATGCATTATTTCATTTTATTTCATTTATTGCGAACATATTACGCAGTAGTAGGTCTCTATTTTGACCACTTCCAGTTCGCCTTGCTGCAGCGTTTTAGACTGCCAGTTCCGGTCATGAGGAAGCACAATCCATCACTATTTGCCCTGCCAGAGCACGACTCAAACGATGCCGAGGATGTGGATTGGGCCCAGCACCCAATTGCATCTAGACACGCTTCATCATCAGTCAGTATGCACTCCTCAAATGCGGCTTTGCGTAGCAGAGGAAAGAATAGGCCAAGGAATGCGTTCTCGTCGGGCTCATCATCTTCCCATTCCAATCACAACACGTTGTCTCACACCTCTAAGTACTCGGATATCTACACTCAATTCGTGAAGCGCTACAGGTCTGAACCAGGCCTTGACGATGATCCTCGGCATGATCCAGACAGTAACTACTTCCAGAGAGGTCTGGGGCAGCTTGTAGATGCAGGAGATAGTGACGATGAAGACCTGGGGCGCACCTCACTCATGGGGGGTGATGGTGTAGACCGTGTCACGGCTTTGATGCTTGAATCGGAGCAAATCCAGCCAGCTACTGTCGAGGATAGGCAGCGATTGGAGTGGCAGACCATGCTGGCGTCCGTCTTGGACGGCGATGTACTCAAATCAGAGAAGACTCGAATTGCTGTGGCCCTCGAGTCCTCATCGGAGCAACACAATAATGTTCATCTCAGTATATGGCTTGGGATACGTTCCAAGTTCAGTGGTCGTTCTATTGAAGAAGAACGCAAGCATCTCGAGGAGAGGAGATTACGTACAGCAGATCCTGTCATTGAAGAGATCAATCATTTCAAGCTTGCAGACGACGAGCGCGATGCAATGACTGCACTCAAGCGTGTGAACGCTGTGCTCCTGCGATTAAACGCAGCGCAGGCGCTTTACCCTACCCTTAAAGCTTTCCAAGCTGATAACGTCGCTGCATCCGAACCATCTTTCCAGGCTCGATGCGATACGCTTAACACTTGGTCAACTGTACTCCTGTCTTTGAGGCGTCATATTGGACTACTTCAACGGTGGACTGAAAGTGAGACGCTCGACGTGACCAAGACGAGCGCGGACATCCCTCTCGCGAACCTGTATTCTTACGCTAATGGACCTACGGATGTGTCTGACAGGACCACTTTCGTAGAGCGAGTTCTCAAAGAGGATTCTATCCAAAAAACATTTGAGAGAGGCTTCCTCACAACCGTACACTCCTTCATCGGTACTGCTAGAGATGCGCAAGTCAATTTATCTTCCCTTTTTCAAGAAATGAACCTGCCCACTTTCGAGAACGAACTCGTCCCGCTCATTTCCTTCCCAACGAAACTTGCGCAGGCATGTCTCCGCCTTCGGCTGGACTATGTCCAGAAACTTAAAGATCCAGAAGTCCTCATCATCGACCAAGTGACTGAAGATGTAAAGATAAGTTTGGGTCTGGCCTGCACGCTCAAGCGGCAATATGAGGCATTCCTCGCACCCGATCCAGGTGGAAATTGGAATCTACCCCAATGCATCAGCGATGACTATGATTCCACGATACTTGAAGCGCTCTCTATATTCTTCAGACTCATACACTGGAAGCTTAAGAGCGGGGTCAAAGGGATTTACTTTAAAGAGACGGATTTTATCGAGTCTCAGTGGGCGACTTTCAATGATGTCAGCATGACTGTTGCTGGTGGCCCGCAGTTGGTCGCCGAACAAGTCTGGTTAGTTTGCATCCCTGCCGCGTTCCATCTTACTGAAGGCATATTTATAGCTCATTAACGAACAAGCTCATGGTCCGGGTTGCAAATTACTTCGATACTCAAGTCCGACTGCCTTCTACGGAAAAAAAGGCACCTCAACGTCGAGGGTCCGCGAATATCTTCGATGCCGATATCATCACCAGTAACGTGTCAGGCCAAATGACCGACGAACAGAAGGTCAACTGGTATGGCAAAATATTGGATAATGTCCGATTGCGCTATCGAAAGCTCCAACGTTTTGCTCGGTATGTTGAACCTTGTTGTGAAGGGGCGAAATTTATACTGATGACATTGGGTATATTTAGGGCCTTGACCCAAAGATTCTGCAATTCGGCCGAGTACAACTTGGAAGGCGTCCCCATTGAACAGGTCATTGCAGCTCTCGTGGCGACAGATCATCTTTTGGTCTACACGCAATCGTTTGAAGAAGAAGGAATCTATATCATTGCATCTAGTGCTTTGCGCGATCACCCAGAGGCCATACGACGCATTCTTTTCGAGTCTTTCCATGCCAACGAGTCTATGAATGACGAGGGTGCCAACGTGGCCGATAACATGGAGATGATGGATAGTGAGGATGATGATGATGCCGAATATCTTCTCCTCCTGTCTCCTCTCAGTCAATTTGTGTGGAATGGTCTGGTGTTCATGCTCGAACTTCCAAGGATGGATCTTGATATGAAGGACAACCGCTTGCGTCTTGTTGCAGATGGACCGGACCGGCGGCTTGTGATAGCCAAGGAGCAATTCTCGGAAATCTTCGTGGACGAAGAAGATGAACCTCTAGAAATGATGCTTACTCCTCTGCAATGCATCGTCGAACAACAGGCGCATCTACCCACGGTCAACCGTGAGCTGCGAAAGATAGCTCGCGCGACCAACAAGTTGGCAGAGTCAATAGTAGATTCTGTGCACCACGTTCGACATTCACTGCGTAATGCAACTGGATATCAGGAGCTCCTGGAGAATTGGTATCTATTTGCTTCCGAGCATGGGCAACATGCTCAGAAGTACATGGAACGTTCACCTCTCAGCAAGTTTAACCGTCTACTGATACGCCTCGCCATCTCCTGGGTGTCGTTCATTTGCGATGACTGCGATCCATCCGATCGGAAAACCTTTCGATGGGCTGTGAATGCATTGGAGTTCACGCTACACCGCACTCGACGAAATAATATATTGCAAATGCCAGATGATCAATTCGAAATGCTGCGACAGAAAGTTGCCAGCTGCATGACGCTCCTTATCAGCCATTTTGACATTCTTGGTGCTCGGTCCACTTTGGAAGCACGGAAGGAAAAGGAAAGACAAGAAGGACTTCTACGCGAGCAAGCCTCGATAACCGCCGATGAAGAACCTGGATTCCCAAGGTCTTCGTCACCTGCTAATGACGATCTCCTCAACATGAACACGTACTCATACACAGATGCTAACGCGCGTCTGTTTTGGGAGAAGACGGCAAGGGCGTTGCATGCACTTGAAAGCAGTCGAGCACAGACTGGCACAGACCAAAGGGTTGTAGGTCGTGTTCTTGACAACGAGAAACCCGAAGATCGGTCTCTTGTTTTCCTCGCGTCTTCAAGTTCCAACATCTCTATTCGCTGGCAGCAAAGGAGGTTCATTGGGGCTGGGGCATTCGGTTCAGTTTATCTCGCAGTTAACCTCGACTCCGGTTCCCTCATGGCTGTAAAGGAAATCAAATTCCAAGAGCTATCTGGGCTTCCAAACCTCTACTCGCAAATCAGGGACGAGCTAAGCGTTATGGAGATGCTTCATCATCCCAACGTCGTAGAATATTACGGAATTGAAGTGCATCGCGACAAGGTATACATCTTTGAAGAGTACTGCCAAGGCGGAAGCCTGGCTTCTCTTCTGGAACATGGGCGCATTGAGGACGAGAGTATCATACAGCTCTATACCATGCAAATGCTGGAGGGACTTGCATATTTGCATTCGAAAGGAGTAGTCCACCGAGATATCAAACCTGACAGTAAGTTTGAGCATTCTGCGTTTACACATCAATTGGATGGTTCAACAGACATTCTCCTTGATCATCGTGGTGTCATCAAATACGTTGACTTTGGAGCGTCCAAAATCCTCGTGAAGAACCGCAGTATGCAACGTTCACGCAGAGGAGACTTCAGCGGGAATCCTGCGAAAGCTGGTGGCTTTGGTGGAGGCTTAGGCATGAACAGCCTGACAGGAACGCCCATGTATATGTCCCCGGAAGTTATCAAAAACGATAAGAGAGGCCGTCACGGGGCAATGGATGTCTGGTCGCTTGGATGCGTGGTTCTAGAGTTTGCTACTGGCAAGAAACCATGGAGCAATTTGGATAATGAATGGTACAGCCATCGTTCGTCTCTAATGTAAGGATTGATCTGACAGGATTGGGGCAACAGGGCTGTCATGTTCCACATCGGAGTGGCTACACAGCATCCACCCCTACCGGAACCCGGACAACTGAGCGATCTAGGTATCAGCTTCATCAAGCAGTGTCTCATCATTGATCCTATGAGAAGGCCGACGGCTATCGAACTACTGGACCACCCCTGGATGCTCCAATTCGGCGAGACACTCCTCGGCTATGAGGAGACTGAGTTGGTAACTAGTCCGCATGTAGAGCTGCCGATAGAAGAAAACTATGAGATGGCCACAGTTGCAAGGCAGGCTGCCATCATCCAGGAGAAAGAAGTCGAGGCTATCCAGATTCCCTCGCCTACCCTGTCGTCAACGGGAACGCCCACACCCGATGCTGAAAATGAAAATGAATGACGATAATTCACACATACTGCGGGTTCATTTGATCCCTATCCCTGTAACATTCCAGTTTACACTTAGCAAACATGTAGCCTTACTTATACATGTACATCTTCATTCAAATGTTTTCGTAGCCTGTCTAGTTAGCCACATGCATACCAGCACCAGTAGCATTTCCCAATTTCGTTCTGATCCTTGACACCAGTTTCTCTGCAAAATGCGTAAAACATCAATGTCAGAAAAGACACCTAGTCTTTCTTTGCACATGAACCCCAAGGTGCTGGAAATTAACTGGTCGCAGATTCGGGCCATGTAGTCACTGACTCGAAGAGCTGGAAGAATGATACGGATCTGAGCTGTCTATTTCAGTATAATTAGTCTCTTAAGACAAAGCTGCCTTGTATAATTTTCGCAAGACAGTCCAGACCAGTGATCGCCACGGTCGGAAAGTCTCGATAGTCAAATCGTGCTTTCTCAAGTTCTGGACTGGTTAGTGCATTCATGAGTCCCTTATAAGTTGGTTGGACATTCCAAAAGTGATGATTGATTATGCCATCCACATAAGTCGATGGTTACAGCCCTCCATTGTTCGGAAACTGGGAAGGGGAGGGGAAACATCATCGTGTTCAACACCAGTTGTGTGTAACAGTCACCAACATGATGGTAGCATGTGCTTGGAGCAATAGTATTGATGAAGATTTGAGGTATATGTCCAATCAGTGGACATGGCCCGTTGCAGCGACTAGGTGGAGAGGTATACATACGTAGTACATGAAGTACGAGCAGAATTCAACTTACCAAAATATGTGATGGACATGCTCGCATCCTCAAAGCTCAATCTGTACAAAGAGTATTAGAACTTGAGATTCTCAACAAGCAGAGGTAGAGATGATGATGGAGGCGGGGGAGGCCGTAAGAGCGTCGACGACCTTAATTCTGAGTTCTGAGTTGTCATGCTTGACCGTGGTTTTCTCCATGAATGTTTGTATGAATTGCAGAAATAGAAACGACCACCCAGTAGTACTGATTATTTTACAGTTAAAAATGCGTCACAAGTGTCATTCACTCGATGACCCAGCGTTTGGAATGTCCAGCTGCGAAGTCACTCCTGAGTCGGCTTGGAGTAGTACTCGTTGAACTATGACTACTAATGTTGGACACGTGCCGCTCGACGGTATTGTAGGATCCGGAGGATGACGACCTCGCCAGTGCAGCCGGGGGCACTTGAATGGCCCCCGGGGCCGAGAATGAACCTTCAGGTACGGAGAACTTTCCCCATACAGGGGGAGCAAGCATTTGAGAGGGATGAACTTCTTGTCCCGTGCCGAACATGGTGGAGAATGTGGGCATTCTCCTATCATCTGTTGGGAATGCAATCTTCTCTAGGTCATCTTCGTAGTTGATGTATACAAAGTCTTTTGGATTTGGCTGTTCTGTATTGACTGTATCAACTGTATAAGCTCACAGGCGAGAGCAACGAATAGTGCAAACTCACGATAGCGTATAAGCCCCTTGCCGAAGTTAATGCGACATATGATACCCAGGATGAACGCAATAAGAGTCAGGAAGACGGAAGCAGAGGTCATCACCCCGAAGAACGTCCAGGTCATATATGTCCACCGAAATGCGGTGGAATCGAACATTGCTGCCCAGCCCGCAAGATACCCCATACTGAGTGCAAGAAATACGAGCATAAGCACTTTGAGTTCTCGGCGCACACCATACCAGCCCTATGAGAAGTGTTAGATACTGTACAAACAATCACAAAACGAGTCTGACCATGGTCAGCCATGGAAGCAAGAGCTACACAAGGATGTAATTAGTGAATGGTTCTCACAGCACGTAGTTTTTTCACTCACGATGAGAGTGACGATCAGCAACGGTATATATCCAGGGGAGGAGTCAAGATGCCCAATGTTGCCATTGCAAAGTTGATCAAGCCAAAGTGAGATGGCGACCACCATGAAAAAGAGCGAGATCTGGATTACGATCGAGAGCACGAGCACAAGTTTGTAGACACGACTGATAGCAATTGAAGCCCCGACGCGCTTGAAAGTCTGCCAACCAAAGAGCTGGATGCAATAGAAGCAAAATATGAGTGCTGTGAACTTGCAAACCAGAATCGAAACTGCATCACCTTGGAAAGCCTCCACGATAGAAAGCAAGAAACCAACAGCGCAACAATATTCAGCACCAAGCTTGCGATTTCAGCACCAAAGCGATTTTTCCAATATGACGGTAAAAGATTGATTGGATTGCATGCTCCATTCGTTGACAGCCTCGAAAAGTCGCCATGAAATTGAGCAGTGTTAAATATCTGATAACCTGCCCATCCAGTGGCCAGCATGTGCGTCAAAAGGGCTGCGATGCTATGGTCTTCTGAGTACTCTCGCGACAAACAAATTAGTGCAGCACTCACGTGTGAGGGACAGATTCGTTCAGGACCTAGTACAACATTGTGACAAATAAATGAAGAAAGAACATTAATATGCTCACAGCGACGATAGACATTCCGAGAACCCATATTTGAAAAGCGATGAAAGTCAAATCCTCCCGCTCTGTCTGCTGGAGGCTTCGATGGGGTTATATACAGTGATAGAGTATGGTAAGATACTTCTTACATTTGAACTGGGTAATTCAAAGCCCAAAGGCACTGTCGATCTAAAATAGCTGCTTGATTGTTCCAGCCAAATCCGTTCACAATGACTTGTACAGTGCCATTGATATCAACAACTTCGATATCTCGAGCGAGCCTGCGTCTGTTTGGCTGTTGGCACGTTAGCTGACTTCTACTAGCCCTGAAGGGATTACTGACAATTTCAGCAACAGTCTCTCTGCGCTCCTTATCAGTGGCGCTTGAGCCCATCGCCGATGAGGTAGTGGTATGCATTGAAGACATGAGGTTCGTGAATGTTGTTGAACTGGAAGTTGCGGTAGTTGTTGGACTTGCAGATGTCATGAAGCTTGATTTTACAGAATAGCTCAAACTCATTGAGCTAGTGGACACCCTTGACGCTGAGGACGCGGAAAGGGTAGAGATCATAGAACTTGACATCCCCATTGAATGTGAAGTAGTCATCGACGACGCCACTACATTTGCCGATACCATCGAATTGTCCCCAACTGTCGTACCATTCCAGACTACTTGACAAGAGCTAGCGCTGAAGTCTGCTGGGATACTATCGCAAAGACGAAGGTCATTCCCCAAAACATAGAATGCGTTTGAATTGCTGGTGTCGTCTCCTTGTTCGGTAATCGAAGCTAAGAATTCAGCAGCCCCGACATTGATCTGAAAGGCCCGCCCTTGAAAGATGATCTGAAGAACACAATGAAGGATGGAAAATATGAAGTAAAAAGTGGTTGTGCGTGAAACAGTTATCCGATCCCACTATTTGGAGGAATCAGTTCAGTTGTATGGACAACATTGTTGTAATGCTTCAGGGCACTTCATCCAGTGGCAAGTTGCCTTTCATGATTTGGACCGTGAAGTCACTGTAAGAACTCACCAATAACTTGATCTTGGATGGGAGAGGGATGATACTCCATAGTTGCTTGATGCGCATAATGGACAGCCAGCTGTAGATCTAAACTACTTTCAGATACTTTGTCCTTCGACCAGGAAAATTCATACCGAAATCACGAATAAATGAATGACAATGTCACTAGGACAATATGACTAGCCTGGATTCGTTCAAGAACTCAAGCAACAAGAGACTCGACCGAACTGCTACAACGGTCCTGCCGGGGTGTAGAGAGTCAAGAAGAATGAAGGACAGAAAGAGGGATTGATCAAAGATATTCTCACAGTCAAGTACTTTCTGACCCAGAGGCAGAACTTTGTCACACAGCATCTCCATAACTTGAAGCGGCTCTATAGAAGGACCTTGACAACAATGATCCTAGACAAATATAGCATGCATAGGAAACAGAATCATGATCATCTGTGGCGTAGTCACACTGGCAGGAGTAATAGGACCGGAATATTTATCAGAGAAATTCACAAGGAGATCCTAAAATAATGTCAAGAGGCAGCTGTGTACTCACAACATTTTGTGACGTAAGGCTAGTAGTGGTCTGCCCCGAGCATTCATGCGTTCCCGCCTCCTATGCCACTGACCCCTAGCCTGCAGCCTTCCTGGCATCATTTCATGTCTATATTGTCTGAGGGATTTCAGGTCGCCAGTATGATCAGTCTTCACACGCCGTATAGGCGACTCTGACGCATTACTCCTCAAAACTCGCCTGTGGCATCGAATTGTGCACTGGCCTTCATCGAGTGACTGTGCACGAAGCTATCAGCACGTACAAAATCGTGTTGAAGAATGTGCATATCGAGCTCATCGTTTGCAAAATGGTGGGCCAGGTGAGATGACTGCTTGATCCGATTGTCTTGAAGGTCAGCTCTTCGACATGGGTGACTGCTGTTTAATTTACATTGTGGCTCGTCAAGTCTTCAACACGGCTAACTGCACCTCCATTCATGAATCATCTTCCATTTCGCTCGTCCTTTGCTGACGGCACGTTACCACCAAGCTCGCTTATGTGTGCTCGATGTCATGCTTTCAACATTGCTGACTGCGCTTGAACGTTCATCCATGACTGGTCTTCTCTTTCATCTGTAGCTAATGGATGGCTGCCTATTTATATCTTACAAGCGCTCCGTTCGCCTGCGGACGGTCATTTCTTATTCATTGCAGTAGTAACGAATTGTAAACTACGTTTGCTGACTCTCTCTCCTCATTTGTGGTCGACCACAACGCTCTAATTTCGCGCCTATTACGCACCCTGGACAGCGTTCGTTGCACTGCGCATATCACATTCACCTTTAGGTCTATGCATCCAGAAGTCATTGTCGTCATCCTTGGCATCAAGTTCCAGCTGGGACATCTGTCTCGCGCAGCGAATAAGCTCCAACATGCAATCGGCAAGTGTAGCGTCACGCGACTCCTTTTTCTACTCTACAAGTAAGCAAGTGCAACGGCTCTGAATTGATGGAGAAAGCTGGTTACAATGGCTATGTAAGGTGAGGAAGTAAGATATCGTTCGCTATGGTCCCCTGCAGTTTGACATTCTGCCAGATTCTGCCAGCGGACTTCTGCCCACAACACTAGCGATAAGGGAAACCTCTCCTTATCCCCATCAAGGGGCTTCGGCCCAGTGAGAGGGATCCTCACTCCACGTATCTTCCCTAGGGTCAAACCGGCCCTCATCACGCGGGTCTGTGCGTCCCTTTCTACATAAAAGGCTTAGGGGTAGCAGTGACCGAAGTCGAAACCGCTTACTAACCGTTCCCTGACTGCACTCAATCCTCGGAGACGGTGGCCAGCGGGATAGGTGGAATAGGCGCAGACCAAAATTTATGCCAATCTCGGCTCATGCTTCGGCCTCTTTCTCGAGGCCTAGATTACAAACGATTTGAACCTAAAAAGGGGTCCTAACCAGATATCAATCTAGAACTGGGGTGCGGACTTACTTACAAAAGACCGACAATTCGACAGCGGCACGTCGGCATGAGACGTTTATTACATTTAGAACCATGTTCTAAACGCTGCGGAAAGTCATCCAATATCATTATATTCAAAAATCTTGTCTCAGAATGATATGCAATGCAATAGATCAAATGCATATAGGTATGGGTAGTGTGAAGGGAACAAAAAGAGCGGGATGCCATCCAAGCGAAGAACAAGATATCACAGGCGGCCGCAGGAGGTGCCGAGAATGACAAGAAAGTGTAGTGGAGGTCAAAGTAAGCTGCGGGAGATTGCAGTAGGCCGCAGCAGAAGCACCAGGTTAACAGTAGCACGAGAGGGGCTGTGGTCAGGTGCGCAACACTAGGTTCATGGAAGGATTAGGAAAGGTCTGTGTTAGCATGCCAGGGCAGGCCCTTGGAACGTGGGGGTCGTGGAAGTGCAGGAGGTTGAGGGAGACGACAGGAAGGTACAAGAGTTCGAAGGGACTCCGGTAAGTCGTACCAGTAGCCCGTACCATGGTTGCTGAAAGTAGTACCTGGGCTGCAGTGGAATCGTGGGTGACAGAAGGTCGTGGTTGACGACAAAGGGGGGAAAAAATGCAGTATTCGACTTGCGTAACCGCTGGGTTGGTGCTGACAGCTGGAACTTTATCCCAGAGGGGACCGAGAAGTCATAACAGGCAAAGATACATAATAACTCAGCATCAGTACTAATTTATAAGTCCGGTCGGCGGCTGCCCTCAATCTACTTATTAGCATGAACCCACAACCAATCAACGTATCATGTCACACTAGATCCACCTTATCATTATCATTTTTTATTCAAAGAACGCTATCAACTCTCTATTCATTGTCATGGTAGGTTCTTGCGTCACCATATTCAATCTATGACTTATCAGTCCTTGCTCAGACTGTATGCACGGATTGCGGAGGGACTGTTATCGAGTATGATGCAGCTGCCGGCAATGGCTTTTGTGTCAAATGCGGAACGGTGGTAGAGGAGAACACCATAGTTTCAGAGGTCACTTTTGGAGAGACCTCTGCTGGCGCGGCGATGGTTCAGGGATCATATGTTGGTCAGGGTTCAAGTAAGTATTGGTTATAGATGTTCTGCAGACAGAGCCTTAGTCTACCTCTGCCAGCACATGCTCGCATGTCAGGTCCATTTGGAAACAGAGGAAGCAACGAGTCCCGAGAGCAAACTATCGCAAATGGTGAGTCGTTACTTTTATCATAGTCATAACAGACCTTATGATTCACTAGCTAGCAGAAAGATTCAGAACTTCGCTGGCGCTCTGCGTCTATCTGAAGTCGTTTGCTTGGCGGCAACGCGTCTTTATACCCTTGCCGTTGAACACAAGTTTACGAAGGGTCGCAAAAGCAATAACGTTGCGGCTGTTTGTCTATACGTCGCCTGTCGACAAAAAGAGACACGTAATTATATGCTCATAGATTTCTCGGATCTTCTACAGGTAAGGAATTGTGTGTCTACCAGTATTAAATCCGACATCTCTTCTCAGGTCAATGTCTTCGAGCTTGGTCACATATATCTGCAACTCGTTCAGACTTTAAATTTAAAACTCCCTCTCGTCGACCCTTCTCATTACATTTCCCGCTTCGCGGCATTGCTCGAGTTTGGCGAAGAAACTCACAAAGTCGCTACTGATGCCGTTCGACTTGTACAACGTTTCGACCGTGATTGGGTCACTCGGGGCCGTCGCCCAGCAGGAATCTGCGGTGCAGCGCTTCTCCTTGCCGCACGCATGAATAACTTCCGGCGCTCGGTCGAGGAGATTGTACAAGTGGTGAAGATCGCTGATACCACACTGAAAAAACGATTAGATGAATTCAAGAAGACTCCTAGCGGAGCTCTCACGCTTGCTGACTTTAGGACGGTGTGGTTAGATGAAGAGATGGATCCTCCTGCCTTCACAAAAGGAAAAGAGAAAGAAGAGAAAGAGCGGGAAGAGGCTCTGGGTGGGCCGAAAGACAAACTCAAGAAACTGAAGCGTAAAGGCAAACGGAAAAGGAGAGGTAGCGAATCTGAAGGGGAACGAGTGGAATTCGTACCGCCCTTAGAGGAGATCCCACCTCAGATACCCATAATCGACCCAGCTCTGTTCAATCAGGGTATCCTCACCGGAACGTCTGAACCAGCACCACTGTTTTATCCGGATGAAACCGAGGAAGTTTACGCCAATATTGATCCTGCTCTGCGGCCGGCGTCAAATATTTTATCTCCCGAACTTAATTCACCAGCAACTGCTGCCATCGATGAAACCGTTGATCAGGCCCTTGCTGAAGAGGTTGCTAGTTTCTTGCAAAATACTCAGGGCTCGCTTCTCCGTGACGCTTTGGACGAAGCTGAGCAGCGCCGACAGGCCCAGTTTGCCGAAGTCGATGAATTGCTAGGATTGGATGAAGACGAACTTGACAAATTTCTCCTCACCGAAGAGGAAGTAAAAATCAAGGAACGCGTCTGGGTAGAGATAAATCGGGATTATTTGGAGGCATTGGCTGGTATGGTTTCTTCGTCATCGTGGCGTCTGTGGTTGAACGGTTTGTTTGTAGCCAAGGGCGAATCAGCTGATGTTAATCAACCTAAGAGTCGCAAGGTTCGTATCATGACATCCCCGAAATTGTTCTCGTGAATATTTCAATACTGATATATTTGTCAGCGTCGTAAAACTGGCACCAAACCGCGCGACGACTCAATGCCGTCTGGTAATACAGCGGCCGAATCGGTGCGGAATCTCATCAAGAAAAATCCTAAGTACAGTAAACGGATCAATTACGATGCGCTCAAGGACCTTTTCGTTGATGGGCCACAAGTTCCATCCCTTGATGACAAGGACAATTTATATACTATGGATGATAAGAGCGACGGAGAAGGTATTGGAAGTCAGCAACCAACACCCCGCCTAGAACATATTGAGGAGGGAGAGGACGATGAGAGTGAAAAAGGCGACGATCATATCACTGATGTAGGATGGGAAGAAGCGTACGAGCAGGAAGTCTAACCGAATCTCCTTCACCTAGTGTCAAGGATTCGGATGCTCATCATGGATATATGCAAGAATCCAAATAATACATGTACCTCTGTATTGTAAAATAAACTAGTCTCCTTAGTCAGACCGAAAGAGATCTAAGAAAGATAGTCGTTTCTTAAAAATAAACGTAAGTCGTCCAAGTGGTAGACGTTTTGAATATGATCTAGGGAGGTTCCATGGGACGCATCTAACATGCTAAGCGAAAGGAAAAAATAGACCAGATATCCTGCTGCTCTATGATGGTACAGTCCGCTGTTCCTTGGCCTCCCACATTGTTCTGAGCACGTCCGAGAATCCGGCTTTACCTGAAATAGCGTTCTGCTCGAAGCGCTGAACCAACCAATCCTCGAACTTGTCTGTCATACTCCTCCACATGTTCATCCGCGCCTGTATCTCCGCTGTCTGCGTAAATGATGTTTGGGCGGAGGACATCGGTTTATACTGTATTCGCTCATAACAAGTAGCGAACTGGGACAGCGAGAGGTTGACGGATGTTATTGTGGCGGTTTGCGTTGCGGGATCTATGAAGGATATCTCACGAACAAAAGCATCTTCTGAACCGCCGAAGAGCTAAAACGATTGAATACGAGAATAAGTTCCATGTCGTGTGCGGATAATAGAGCGACGGACCTTGACTATCCATGAAGGCGCCTTTTGCTTGCACCCAAGAACACGCTCCGTCCGTATTATCCCAGTTATTGGATCAATCGTACGATCGAGGACATCGACGTTAACGACGTGAGTACAATGTGGGTTTGGGTATTTGTGCCACATTCCGATGACGACGTGAGACCATGAGTGACTGGAAATCGCAGTCAGTACACTGTAGACAACGACGAATGGAAATGACTCACTCATACTTGAAAGACTGGGAGAAGATGTGCATGACGGCGTAGAAGTGAGAGAGGTGGCCGTGCGGAAAAAACAGGACGGTATAACCGGCAGAGCACCACTGGCATCACTAGTGTGATAAATTTGCGATTGGTGCTGACAACGCCGCGGCATCTCGGCACCTTACCCGTGTCCGAACAGAATTTCTTCCGTTTATTCACTGATTAGATAAACACGTAGGACTTTCCATAATAATATATCCTACAGTCAAAATTACTACAGACTTCTGTTTGCATCCGCGATAAGCCGCAGTTCAGCGAGACGTAACTTCAGCTTCGGTCTACGGCAGATTATCAAGACTTTTCAACCTGGCAACTAAGCAAGACACTCACATTTCAAGCAGTTTTGTCTCCAGATCCTGCTTCTCTTCTTGAATAGCCAAACGTTTCTCTGCATCCAGTTGCGTGCTATACGGACAGTTGAACGTACATATACAGTAAGAGATGAAAAACGAGACGTACAAGATATATCCACCCTGACCATCCAGTTGCAAGATCGTCGAGTGGTACTTCCATAATGATGGACGATGAGATACAGTGAGTAGCGTAATTCCGAGGGCAGTTGCCTGTTCCATCATCATACCCTCCATATCAGGAGGGACGAGTGAGGTTGCTTCATCAAGAATGGCATACTGCAGCCAACTGATTAGTATTCAGTGACAAGAGTGAGGTATGTGATTACCTTAGGTCTGTGATAGAAAAGTCGTGCCCAAGCGATCTTCTGCTTGTCGCCTCCGCTAAGAGCGTCTCTCCACTCGTGTGCAACGTCCCACCCCCCTTCTCGCTCAACAATGCTTCCCATTTGAACCCTTTCAAGTATCGCGAGGAGATCCGCGTCTGTCACTCCACCTAGAATATGCTTTAGGATTAATATTACAAATGCGATATCATTCACTCACGGGCCTCCATGTTTTGTTGCGAGTGTGGATAAATAACTTGGTCACGGAGTGTTCCAAGTGAAAGATATGGTCGTTGGGGTATGAGCATGAAATCTGACGCGGGGGGCTTCCGAACAATACCGCCTGGAGTCATTATGAAACTGATATATTGCCTGGGTATATCAAGCTCACCGTAGACAGGCCAGAGGCCGCCCAGGATGCGGAACAGAGAAGACTTCCCAGAACCTACATGCCACAGTGAAATGCCAACAATCACGAAAGCAGCGGTACATACCATTTGGTCCAACAATCAAAAGGTGTTCCTTCAAATTTTGTTTAGCATAAGATACCATACATATGCGTTGCAGATGATCTTACCCCAGGTTTGACATGAAAGGTTAAACTTCTCAAAAGAATGTCGCCGTTTGGCGTGATGATCGGGACATCCTCAAATTGAATATCGTTCGAGAGAATAACTTGTCCGCGGCTTCGCAAAACTAAGGGTGTTGCACTCAGTGCTTGCGTTATGGGCAAACTTGTCGCGTACTCTCTCCATTCTCTCCCTCAGTCGCTCCACTCACAAGACTCTTCTCAAACTTGCCCTTTCGCATGTCTGACATAGTGTCGAGCAAAAGGGATACTCGCGAGGTGTAGCCCGCGAGTTCCGCCAGGTCTTTATACGAGTACATCACGCGACCTATGGCATCTATGAATGCATGTCAGCAGTGAAATATGAGATACTGAATGATTTGACCTGATGAAGAAAGAAGTAGTCTTCGGTTTGTCACGAAGCCTGTAGAACGATGAACGACTTGATATTGGAATAGCTGTTATTACCTACCTTCTGTGCGGCTACCTAGGTCAAAATTTGATATTCCAGGCAGCTTGAAGAAAACAGGAATTGCACAGACGACAAGCTAAAATAAATGTTATGCAGTTCCAATTCACTGCTTGATGGGTACATACCCCAAAACTGCCCCACAGCCACTTGACAATGCCTTCCTCCGCGCATCCATACCACCATCTCTTATTCATTACTCCTTGTTCATGTTGAACGAGCGCAGCATATTCGCGTTCGATTAACTGCTTTTCCGTCTCTTCGCCACCAAAAAAGGCAATCTCCTCTGCGAATTCGGAGAGACGAGAATGTGTATGCCGAAGTGAGCCGGCCAACGCAGCTGATTGAGCTGTGTATGTCCCAAAAGACGGTGTTAGAGCGCGTACTGCATTTGTGTTAGTGGAGTATATGCATTCAATATAAATTGGACTTACGTAGTGCAGCAGATGTCTGAACTAAAGCAGTGAGAAGGACAAGACCCTCTGCCCCCACATTCTGTGACAGTTGGTAGTTGTAAAGTATCACGTCCAGGATTGGCTTCGCGAGGTTCCCGTAAATTACGGCAAGGTGCGTGGAGAACCGCTGTATATCGTGAGTTATCATCCTATTCAAACTTGAGATTGGTGATACATCATTTGATCTGGTATTTCGCTCACTGGTCAGCATTCTTTATCCTGTCGTCAAGATTAGCTGGATGAGAAGAGTCACTGAGATATTCTACTGAAAGAGTAGGCAAAACTAACAAAGTTTGTAATAAACTTTGCCCTCTGGGCCATCTGCCTCATCGCCAAGGTACATCTTAAGCACTTCTCTGGTCAGTCTGGTACGATATGCGAGAGCGAGCTTATTTTGGACGTAGCTAAGCCAGCTATTTGTCCAAGTAGCTGGAATTGCAACCAGCAACCATCGTATGATGTTGAGGAGAAACTGGAGAGACTGTCCGCGCACGAGAGATGCAACAATTCTATGATAATCATACATGACATTTTGAAACATGTTGATTTATCTGGAAAACGTACTTTCCGTCTAGAGCGGCAACATACAACGAGACGGCAGTGCGGAAAATGAGGAGACTTGAATGCATGAAAAGCAACAGGGCCTCCTTGGAGCGTATGTTTGGTATAACAATACGCAAGATGATACCAAGCCTTTGATAAAATATGGCATCAACCTTGCAGGTAAATATGAGCGAATAGTCTGGAAAAAGGCAAAAGAAACGTACAGCGACGCGGGCAGGCTTTCCATCCTTTCGATCTGTCAAGTCCTTCTCCTTGTCCCTCTTTGTGGTCGGGCGAGCGGCAAGACCACGATATGCGGTCGCTAGCACGTACAGGACAAAGCCAACCGTGAGTCCTCGTTGTACCAGAGGGCGGTGTACGGCATACAGCTGCGCGAGTTGTTTCGCTCGTTGATCCAACGGACGAAGTTTTGGTGTCACCATCTACCTCAAGTTGAAACTTTCAGTACTGTGGATTGCCGTCCTGTGTGCGATTTAAATGACAGTGCCAAGTAGCCTCAACTTTCTAGTGAGAACGTCGAATTCGTCAGGAGGGTATTCACATGGTGACATGTGATAAACTTACGAGTCCATATTTAGTCAACTTATCAATATTCAGCTCCCATCCGAAAAACCACGAGACTACTAGTATGGGCAATAACTCTCGTCTCCTCTGACTGGATATCATAAGAGCAGTCACTGATACCGCCATGTCCGTGAACGATACCTACCGAGCATCCAGCCCAGAGCATGAGCCAGAGCTCACTGCAGAAACTACCGCAGAGCAAGTTGCGGAGCTCAAGGAATCTATACCCCCCTCCTTTGCACCTATCATCGCGATTGATCTTGATGACGTGTTGAGCGGTACCAATGCTGTCGTAGCGCAATGTACGTACATTCTACTCATCTGCATGAGGAGCGCCCCGGGTGCAAGCTAGTTCAATATGTCAAGGGCACAATGAGACTTATGGTACCCAAATGACCACCAATGATTTTTACTGTAAGTCATGAATCGACATCTCCCTCTTGTGCATCATTGTCACTTTATGCAGACTATTTCTACTGGAAGGCAAGTAGAACGTACTTTACCGATGCAATAATTGTTTATATCGAATCTGTCCGCTCCGAGTCTAGAATCCGTTTTGGGGAACACCTTACTCCACGCGCTCAAAGGTCAGAGCGTTCTATACCAGCGGTAGGATGGCGCAGGCACAGCCCGTGCCCGGTGCACGCGAGGGCGTAGAGGCTTTGTGCGCGCTAGGTTATCGCTTGATCATCGTCACAGCTCGAGGCAAAGATTCCCACGCTGACAGCTGGGCTTGGGTCGAACGCTGGTTCCCCGGATGCTTTCATAGCATGATATGCACTGGCCAGTTTGCGAACGCTGAAAAGCGTACGACAGATGGCATAGACACCTTGACAAGTGCGCGAAAGGACCATGAGGTCGTCACGCGGTTGAGCAAAGCGGAGGTTTGTATTGACATCGGAGCCAAATTACTGATCGATGACTCGATGGAAAATGCGTTGGCCTGCGCTCATTATATCCCATTAGATGGAATAACAAAGCCTCCCCCTGTACTCCTTTTCGGCTCATATGAGTGGAATAAACGACTATCAGTGGCTTCTGATGAGTGCAACGATATGGTTTACGAAGTTCGTTTGCAGAGGGAAGGAGCAAAGTTCCTAGAAGAGGATGTGAAGCGAGGGGGTGAGGCATTAGAGCAAGCAAACACCCATCTTTCGGTGCGCCGGGCTGGAGACTGGAGTGAAGTGGTGCGATATGTTACGGAGTTAAAGGGTGACCGTTTATAGCTTCATGAACGCTAAAGGTGACTAATATTCATCCATTTCCAACCTTGATTGCTGCTGATAGAGGTCCCATCCATTTCTCAGGCGTGAAGCACTAGAGTACATACATACATCATGAAGACCATTCTTTGTACCGTTGTCTTATCACACGACTTCTCTGACCTTTCCCGTCTCAACCTCGTACACCCATCCAGTAATATTTCCTTCTTTCAAGACAAGTGGGTGATTCTTCAAGAATGCGACATCATCTTTCACACTCCTATCTAAATCAGGGAAGGGTCCAAAATCTAGGTCGTTTACTGCCTCGGACACATTAGTATCTCCAGGATGTGCGTTAACGATCTTGGATCGAATTTGTTCATCGGAAAAAGTGAGCATTCCGCAATCGGAATGATGAATGACGAGCACATCTTTAGTTCCGAGGAGTCTTTGTGAAATGATGATGGAACGAAGAGATTCTTTGCTAAATATCACGAGAACTTGTTCAGCAGGACATAGGAGCTGTGGGACGTTTAAGACGTACGCAAGGCCCCCGGCATTCCGAATAATGTGTGCTTCCCCTAGATTCAGGCCGAGGAATTCCTCAGGGCTGTTCAGCAGTCACTGTTGGTAAACACGCCCCCTGGGCTTTTATTAATTACAACTCACTGAAGGCGAGCATCCATACACGTCACTATCAGTGAGTTCAGCTGAGATCTCATAGATTTGCTGGTAAGTACTTACCGACAGCAAGACGCTTTGACGGCGGAATGCTTAATTTGCCATTGTCGCCGAAACTAGCAGCGTAACTCTCGTTTGCTTGCTTAAAGTCAACTTCGGCCATGGGAGTTCAAAGAGATGGATATTCTGTTTTCTGGGTAGCGTGTGTATTATTCAGCGACATATAGTCATTGTTCGTCTTCTCAACTCGCTCTGACGCAAGTGGGAAGAAGAGCGAGAGATTAGATAACCACGTGGGCACAAGTTAAATTTGAAATCCAGCCTACCGTAAACGTGGTCAGTGGTCACCGACTGAGACTCAGTTGAGCTCAGACCATCGTCATGACCTCCCAGAAGATACAGCGCCTACTTGAACCATCTGATGTGTCTGCTGCGCATCGGTTTGCACTAGATTACTTAAACTCTAGCTTCGCTCACATCGACGACCTCGATGGGATTGACCAAGTCCTGTTACAAACACAAGCCCGGAGTTCAGAACTGCAGCGTCAGGTGGGTTGATTGATTTGAATAATTTATGGTAGTTTATTCGTTGTCAGCTAGCTCTCTGCATCTCAGCAATCAATTGACTCACTCGTAACGAAGACTCGCGTGGCAGCACTTGCTAACCTTGACACTGCTCGTGGGCTTGCAGAGGAGAGAAAGTTAGTAGAAAACGAGATGACTTACCTCTCACACGAGCTTGTCTCATCTCTTTCTCCGTTAAATTCGGAAGCAAAACCCACTCTTCTTGAAGACATTGAGACTATGCATCGCATACTGAAGGAACTTGAAAGCGTGCGGGCATATGTAGCTGTCATAGAACGTACATTGACTTTGAGGTGTGCTCTATCCATCAGTTTTACCTGCTCTCAATGGATGAAAATAATTCTTTCTCAGTGAAGGAGCATTGACGCAGTTGCACGGTACACCATCGCCACTTTCTAAATCATCGACGTCAGAATACGATAGGCTAAGTGCCTTCGTTAGTAATGTTATCCAAACATGCGACGGTGTACAAGATATCGGGATTGTTGAACAGTCTCTACATCTCGTCGCATTTGTACGGCGTATTCGTGATAAGACGTGGTCAGATATAAAAGAGATATTTTCTGCGTAAGTCTGGATTTACGTCCTGGAGCAGTCTGATAACCTACCTTTTTCATTAAGCAAACTGAATAGCGCACTGGAAAATCTTCAATGGCCAACGGCTGTCGACTACCCTGCTGCGAGCGTGCATGACCGCAAATCCTTTGAATCTGCGTTCAAAGACTTAATATTGCTGCAAGAAATGTCAGTGAAGCTGAATTGTACACTACGGGCTATACTGAAATCACATAGTGGGGAGAATACCGAGGGCTTAAAAAACCGACTTGAAATAGGTTCTCGGGGCTTATACCCACTAGAAACACTCGCGCATGCAATATCCCTTCGTTTCAAATATCATTTCGAAACTGAACGAGAGACAAATCGCCTCGATAAGGTGGGGCTCTTGTCGTCTTCAATCACCTGTATTGATTTCTCGTGACAGCCAGAGTGGTATCTCTCACATATAATGAACGTAGCCCATGACCATCGACCCTTCATGGACAATATCATACAACGTTTACTTTTGGGCACAAAATACCAGCGTGTTAATGCATGGGTAAGCCGATACTTTTAGACACGCTCTTTGCAGCCTGACAGCAGACTACAACTCAGCAAAACTACGTCACTCTCCTTATCCCAATCTTGGAGCGCAAGTTGCGGCGGACCGTTCCGACTTTACTTTCTCGCCCTGCCCTGTTGGCGCATACAGTCTATCAGGCATTAATTTTCGATTCCAATATGCGTGAATTAGGCTATGAATTTGTGGTCGGCGCAGACGCAAGTAAAGCTGAGGAAAAAGGAGGCATCAGTTCTGTTATCCTTTGCCAGAAGGAGTGGTTTGACGCATGGTTAGAGGGCGAGAAAAAATGTAAGCTTATTCTTATATTCATCTGTCTGTAAGGAAGATTAAGTCAGTTGATCAACAGTCGCTGAGGACCAGTACCATGAAATCATCAGTTCTTCAGACGCATGGACTATTGTTGACGATGATTCAAATGACTCTGATGAATTCAAGCATTCCCGTTCGGCGGCCGAATTGAAGGCTACGAACTCAGCTCGTCGAATAAAGGCTCTCGTTGAACAAGTTACTGGTATGTTATGATTTTCCTTTGATGTGCTCCTCATTGAAGGTGAAACAGACCGCTACTCTCCACTTCCCTCTTTCGCCCATCGCACGCGTTTTCTCATTCATGTTCAGCTTCCTATCGTCGAGCAGTATTATTCTCGCGTGTCCTCTTCTCTGGATGCTTTCGAGACACTTTCGTCTGCTCTGGTACGAGCGGTCCCTGGCGCATTAGGTGTTGAAGGGACAAAGACAGACTCGCGTAAGTTGACTGCAGGTGTTGAGGGTAGCCAACGGCTGTGCAAGGCGTTGCTTAGCGCGCGATATGTGGAATCCTCAATGCAACGATGGGGAGAGGAAGAGGTGAGGCGGCTGACGTTTCCAGTCCTATCGCAGTTAAATAACCTGTTGTGGACAGTTCTTTTTGGAACTGTGGACAGAAATTAATCATCGGGCAGCCCTGCGCACTCGGGCGGAAATGCATCCCTCCCTGCCACACTCTGCAGATCATCAGTCTAACAAGAACGATGCCCCGGAATGTACTATCTTTGAGGAGCTAGTTATACAGTACACGAAGCTCGCGTCAAGAGCAGAAGATATGCTTGTGAGTCAAGTTTGCGGTGAAACTGAAGCTGCGTTGAAACCACATTTCGTGGCTATCACATCGTAAGTCGGTCATGTTCCAACTTGGTTTATACCGTTCGTTGTAATGACTGCTATCCCATAGTCCCAGAGATGAAAGTGACGTTCAAAACGCAGATGATGGCATCGCCGTACCCCCAAGTCTCCTCCCATCTATCGCTCTCCTATCTGCTCACCTCACCTTCCTCCGCAATACACTCCCGACTGCAACGACAACGCAGGTATATAGGCGGATAGCAACACACATCTCAGAACACATTCTTCAGCGCGAAGTTCTCTTTCGCCCCGGACTTACGCGGGGACAATTCCGCACGGGACTTGCACGAGAGCAGGCGCGTTCCGTTCATGCGGAAAGCGAATTGTGGGCCGAAACTTGTCAGGCGGCCTTGAGGACTTCGCGGGCCAGGGCTGAGGGTCCTTGGGCACGGTTACTTGTTGCGGGCAGACTCCTCGGTACAAGTAGACAGGAAGTGGACAGGGCCGTGAAGGAAGTCCTTGGTGGGCAGGGAGATAGTTGGGAGGATGCTCTGGATGCCGTCACGAGCCTCGGATCTGGGGGTCTAGGGAAAGAAGAGGTGAAGACAGTACTGCGATTGAGGGATGATCTGTAAACGTTTAGTTACCGAGCGGCGTGCAGGGATGGGTGGCCGTGTAGCAGTGTGAGAGGAGAATAATGAGAGATATTGGATGATATACTTTCATACTATGAGGAGCATATGGGGTTTAAATTTCGAACCATTACATTGCCTTGGGAGGACGGGATAATAATATCATGACCGAGTTCCACCGTTGACTTTGTTCATCACTCCGACCTCCTGACCAACATAATATGCTTCGACTTCAAGTCACACCAGTGGTGGAAATGACGGCCCGGTGATAATAATTCTTATTAGTATTTCGAGTTCAGAGCTATTATTACAACCAGGGAGAGAATGTGATACAACAATGAGACGATAAGCAAGCGAGATGGAGGATACGGCCAGTCTGGCGCCGCATAGAACACAACCCACGATCATGCGCAGCAGGATTATCAGACCTTATAGACAATTCCTTCGCTAATCATAAGTTCATCCTTGTCCGACATCACCTGACACGCTGCAGTAGCCTCGGCGGTCCCAAACAATGCACCCGTGGGTAGACCCTCATTTACCATTTCCACAAGTTCCGCCAAGAACACCTGTTCCTCATCTTGGAGGCGTGTAGAGAAAAGATTTGCTAGCCGTGCACGGAAAAGCTGTAGCCTAAAAACACACGCGAGAAAAATGAGTCAGAATCATATTCTTCAAGTCAGGCCTCCAGTAATAAACCGGAGACGTGAGAGAACGATGAGAATGTGATACTAACCTTTCTGGAGGCACAACGCCCTCCTGTGATGATCCGGTAGGAGCCGCTGGTAGCGTATTCATCTCGAGATCCTGGCTACTATCATTCCACAACGTGTCCTGACTACCTTGATTATTTGCAGGCTGCTTGCTAGCCGGTGCTTGAGGAGGCATACTCATGCGTTCAGGGACCTCGGGTTGTTCATCCTCACCCTGATCATTTTCATCTTCATCGGAACTATCTTGAGAGTCATCTTCGCCCTTCTCGCCAGCTGTACCCGCGCGATTAAGCTTGCGTTTCTTCTTCTTTTGCCGCTTCGCAACTTCCTTGTAAAGTGCATACCGCATGATCTCCTCCGCCGCTCGAGCATCTTCAGACTCCACTTTGACAGATAGACGCGCCTTGGCGTGGGCAGTGGATAGACGGATGAGGGTTTCTAGTGTTCGTGCCGTTAGAGGCGCCGTCTGGATATGATCCGTCAGAAACGAAATATAGATCAAGATGCAGGGGAAAAGTTTACCCTTTTCCTATTGGTTTGACCCTCGTCCTCATTACGAAGGTTAGCGTAAACATTCACAATATGGTTAGCCGCGCCTTTGGTGAGGACTGGAGCAGGCTTGCTCTTCGAGTACTGAATGTATTTTTTAATGAAGGCGATGCTCAGCACCTCCGTTTTCACCTGCTTGCCTCTCCGTGTTCGTGACTTCGCGGCCGTCAAGCCCACGTGGAGCAGGGGATCATATTTCTCAAAGGGGCTGGATTCTATCCCATTATCCACTTCCGCTGATTGTACACCCGGCCCGTCAATGGCAAGGGGCTGTGACAGGTTGTCATGCACAGGAGTACCGTCTTCAACTCCGGGTGGCATATAACGGTGCATACGCAGTACGTGATCTGCAATTCTGCGGTCTCGTTCTTCATCAACATCGTCGGTGACAATGAAGAGAAGATCAAAACGCGAAAGAAGGGAATCGGGTAGTGCAATATTCTTATGAGGATCTTTATGGATATCATACTAGCAAATAACGTAGTCAGACTACAAAATCTAACAAAAATGCACGTAGATCGACGCACTTGGCCATAAATCGGGTTGGCAGCGGCAACGACGCTGCACCTCGCGTTCAAACTGGTATGGATACCGGCTTTCGCAATGGTGACTGTCTGTTGTTCCATGACTTCGTGGATCGCCACGCGATCGATATCTGACATCTTGTCAAACTCATCGATGCAAACCACACCGCGATCTGCAAGAACCATTGCGCCTGCCTCGAGCCTTCGCTCACCGGTATCGCGATCCGTGGTAACAGCTGCTGTTAAACCGACACCAGAACTTCCCCGTCCGGTGGTAGCGATAGCGAGTGGGGCAGTGCCCAACACGAAGCGAAGTAGTTGCGACTTTGCAGTCGACGGGTCGCCAATCATGAGCATGTTGATGTCGCCACGGATATGGGTACCATTAGGCAGGTTCTTTTCTGCACCACCCAGTAGGAGTAAGAGGATAGCTTCCTTAATTTTATCGTGACCATAAATGGACGGAGCAAGAGACTGTGAAAGAAGGCGGAATATGTCGCGTCGTCTAGAAAGTTGGTTGATTTGCCGAATATCAGTGTCAGTTAATGGTGTCTGTGCAATACCACCTCCAATCTTGGAAGAAAGGAGATTGATATTATTTGCGAGGATTAGGGATCTGTAGGGCAATCAGAATGTGAGTGATATATTTCAAGGGGAAAACGAACTTGAAGGCGCCGCTTGAGCCACCTCCCACACTTCGATAGAAGCCAACCAATTGAACACGATCCCCAGGTTTGCATTTGTCTACCAGGTCATCATCAAGGATAATATCTGTACTACGAGGTAGCTGGCCAGCTGGAGCGCGTTCAGGCATTTCCTGAATGCTGATACGCTGGTGATCTCGAAAGACACAACGACCATATTCCATCTGGAGGGGATGGCCATCATCATCCTGCTGAGGTGTGACAGTGGTAGTTGGTGGCAAATTTGATGTTGACGTAGTCGCGTCGCGGTACTCGCGGGCGTGAAAGAGTTTGGTTTCGGGGCAGTAGTGAACGGATTTGAGCATTTTTGGGCGGACGAGTGAGCAACGGGTGATGATGCCCTCTAAGGAGATCATCTTTCCCAGATGTTCTGATTTGAGGGTACGCGGGCTGACATGATGGTCACCAAAGGAGCCACTGAAGCCGACGCGATAGTTCTTTCCCTCGAGTTCGTGTTTTTCGGTGTCATGGACTTGAGTGACGACGCCGACGAGGGCATCGTCAAATGCAGGAAGAAAATCAATAGGTTGTTTGAGCAAGCCATCTGCATACTCTCTGTTATAATCACGGAGATCATCGATGTTAACTATTAGGCGTGTTTGATCTGTACGGAGCATGCGCGCGATGTCATCCCTGTAATTATAGATCGGGGAATCGGAAATGAGGAATTCCTCGAATATACGAGTTCTGTCGCGCATGAGATCATCTTGAGGAACGGGCTCGTCGAGCATGGACATGGTAGCGGTATGTAGACGTGAAATAAAAGTTGGCGCGCGTAGACGAGACGCGACTAAGCCTACCCTTAACCTTCACGTGAACCAGGAACGACAATCATTGTGGACCCACTGAATAATTTTAGAGGCTGGGCCGGGCTTATATGTTAGAAGGAGACGAAGAACATTTATTGATCGGATAGCGCCAAGTCAGCATGCACACACAAGTCGCATACAAGCAAACTGAAAGAAAAACCCATTGAATCAAGAAGGTCACAATCAAAGCGAGATAGGTAGGTGGTTGAACAGAGCAAAGTAGCTAATTCGTCAAAGGAGAATACATGTTTGAATACAAAGCAGGTGTGCGTGATGTCGCCCGACCATTGAAGTATGCAAGTTAGGTATAAAAGGAGTGTGTGATTATAGTGGGGACGGTGGTATAAGCGAAAAAAAGAAGTCAGGATCAGACATGGGCGTGCCACGATGAGTGGGGCAAGGATTGAAGATGCAATACTTCAGTTTTAAGCACGTGAGACGTAGAGAGGTCGTGACGCTGCTGTAGAATATTTAATACGAGTTGAAGCTATACGCAAAGTACGAACTTACAGGACAATGTTTACCAGTCAGGCCCACCGGTATTTCCGCTACCAAATTGATCTGCAACAGGACCGACGCCCTGTGTGACGATATTATGACAAGTTGACAAGATGAAAGAATTTTTCTTACGCCTTTAGAGTCATTGTGGTGTTTTGACATCTGTTTGAGATGATGAGTACTGGCGCTGAATGAAGGAGGGAAAAAAAAAAGATACTGACTGGTATGGCAATTGATACTTGTAAGATACAAGTGAGAAAGAGGGCGATATACCACTTTGAAGGGAACATGAGGGGATATGGGTGGTGAATGAGTGACGGAGTTGCTTTTATGTGATCAAGGTATGAGAAAAGTACGAATTTGAGTTTACAATATGATGATCCACGCGGTCAACATTCTCCCGGTACTCAGGAACGAGTCTCTCTATGACCGACCCAGGAACGAGTTCAAAGTGCTTGTACTTAATTATGGCACTCGAAGCGAATAACAATCTAAGATCTACTATTTTTGGTAACGTCCTCCGTCGACCTTGGACATAAAAAGCTTGTTGCCTTCATAATACATCTCCTCGTCCTCACCCACCCTGACAACTCTCATCATTCCATTTAATCACCACCACTTCTCCCATGAACCTTGAGATTATTCATCATACACACACCCACAGCAGAAACCATTGAACTCGTTATCAAGGCGTACGAACTTCCAATTTGCCGAGCGTCTAACCGTTTGTTCCTGGCACTATCGGATTAGATTCACAGCACGATGTGATGGCCGCACATATCTAGTCACAGCGCCGACGACCGCTCAAACAAAAATTTGATGTCATGCGTCTCTCCATACATAATACAATTGACCCCGTACTCAGTCCTATATCGAGTGTTACAATGGGTAGACCAAATGCGAAGACGGCACATACCCATAACTTTATCAATCCATCCCATGACGCCGTTACAACTTTAGACTGCATACATAATTAACGTCGGTCCCGAAAAAATAAACACCCCCCAAAAAAAACTCACCGTCTCATGTGGTAGCCACTCATGTGCAATCACAACCTTTGAGTGAGCCTGTAGCCTGGATTTAATACGCCCCGTCTTCCAGTCCCAGAACACCACGTTCCCCTCCCCATCTCCACTACTTATCCACTTGCCATCTGGAGAGAACCCAACTTGGCATGCATACCCGGCTACGGAATGTCCCGCAAACCTTTTCTTCCTGTTTTGACGGAAATTATCCGTACTGTAAATCAAGATTTGGTTGTCTAGCGATTGCGCAGCAAAGTATTTTTCTATAAACGCAATAAGCAACATCAGCGCGTGAAAAATAAGAATAAAACGCACTTGAAGGGTGAAGCGTCACTGCTGGCATCGAGTGCATGTGAGGTTCCGCAATGTACTTTATCACGACTGGGATATCGTAATCCCATGCACGGATGGTCTTATCGTCCGACGTCGTCACAAACCGTCGGTTCTCGTCGACAAAAGTAATAGTATTCACAGGACCCAAGTGTTGGTCATATTCCTGGGTTATCTCCCCGGAATTCATGTCATACTACATGGTCACATTCAATGGTCAATTTAGCCCGAGACAGGCAAAGAACGCACCTGAATAATCTTCTTATCCGACATACCGGCGAGGAATATGTGTTGTTTGTCTTCATCCGGATGGAAGCGCACGACGTAGGGTGTCTTGCCGTTACTGAATCGCTTGAGACACTGCCCGGTCTCAGTATCCCATAGTTTCATCTGGCGGTCGTACCCACACGACAGGAACTTCCGCCCATCGTTAGAGAACGTGAGGTCCTTAACGGCCTGTACATGGCCATGAAAAGTCCTCAGACAATTTCCATGAGTATACACGTCCCAAAGCTAACGGTTAACGGTAATGAGTCGATTTAGGACCGAATAGGTTAAAAAAATTAGCGTACCTTTATTTTGGTGTCCATAGATCCGCTAAGAAGAAGGTGTCCAGTGTCAGGGAATAACCGTATTACCGAGACACCTTGCGTATGACCAGTCCAAGTATGGATGCATGTCTTTGGAATAAATGTCTCCTGGGAGCCTACCTCACTGGCAATATGAGGCGCCTCCGCCAGAGGCGGATGCATGTATGTTCGGCCTTGATAGTCGGTCATGGATTTTCCATGGAAAACGGAAGTTTCTTGGCCATAGGCGCCAAGTTTTGGTTTCGCCTTCTTCTTCGGAACTACCGGTTCGGGCTCCTCTTCTTCCTGCGGCTGATCACCAGTGTCTTCAACACCATCCAAGAATCCAATCTCCTCTTCTCCATCCCATGCAGCCCAAGGTCCAACATACGCGCCCTCACCCTCAACGACACCAAGATCTCCCTTGTTCTTTCTCTTTCTTTTCAATTCTTTTTTCTGAGAGCTCGTAGCTCGCAATGTGTCAATTGTCCCAAAGCCATTTTCGCGAGCCTTCTCGACCGAGCCGAGGATAGACGGTGCGTTTGGATCGATCGACGGATTGACCGAGTATCCGAGGATGGAATGCGTGAGATGCTGAGCCTTGAATGCGTGGTCCGACATTGACTGTTCTTCCACATGGCCTGCGAGTGCATTCTGATTGATAAACCGGTTTGAATCACCGAATGGGTTCTCGGGACCCTGGAGCGGCAGCATCATCTCGTTGTAGGGAATATTGACATTCATCTGTGTGTCTGTCGGCCGGGTTACCAACGAGGTTTGATTTAGAGGGTCCTAAGGGGTCAGTGAGTGACATGGTGTATGAACGAAGTGTTTGAAAGACCTACTTCGGCGAGAACATGAGGCGCGGCCTGAGACACGAGTTTGTCCTGGATAGTGCGCGGCTTTTTGCTGGCAGGAAGTTTTGACAGGCCAAATGCATCATTTACAACGTCCTCGTCCGAGGAATAAGCAGCAGACATGATTGAACGTCACTGACAAGTCAGTTAGTTGATATTACGAAGGAGAAAGGCGTGGTAAATAACTTCCAAAAGAAAAGTGAAACCTTTATGTAATTTCGTGGTGATTAGAGATTTTCATTCGTCGTCTAATTGATTTGTGCGATGCTGCCTTCCTTCCTCGAGGCCTGGCACTAAACCCCTCATTTTTCTTCTGACTTCTTCCTATTATCTTACTTAAGCTTTATCATGACCGAGCGCATCGTCGGTCGGCCATGGACTGCTCTAGAGGACCGTCTTCTCGCCAACGCCGTCGCCATCCATGGGGAGTCGGACAACTGGAAGGCCGTTGCCCATTGTGTCCCGGAAAGGACCAATAAGGCTTGCAGGAAGGCCAGTATTGATCTCATAATCCCAATTCAGTTCTCCCAATACGTTCAAAAACAGCGATGGCTCCATTCCCTATCACCGAATGTGAAGAAATCTGCTTGGACGCCAGAAGAAGACCATCTACTTTTGGAACTCTACAAAGTTCATTCAACAAAGTGGTCCGTGATCGCGCGACATATACCGGGTCGTACCGACGACGCTTGTTCAAAACGCTATCGTGAGGCGCTCGACCCCTCTCTCAGACGTGATGAATGGTCCAAGGAGGAGGACGACAAACTCTTTGACGCGTACTCACGTCTGGCTGGGCGATGGGGCCAAGTCGGCCAGGAGTTACAGCGTAGTGGGTTGGCCTGTCGTAACAGGTGCTGTTTCTCCCGCACGTATACGTAATCCTCACGTAACTCACGGCCACTTTTCCTTAGGTGGAGGCTTCTTGAGCGAAAAAGAAACACCTTAAGCGAGCCTCAGGGTGTCGCGGTTTCAAAACCGTTGTTGACTATGTCTTCAGAACCATCAAGCCCTATGTCAACGTACCCCGATCCTACACCTTGGTCACCCCCACCTATGCCTAATCCCAGGCAGTATTGGGGTGAAAGTCTATCTCAGTTTGTGGGAGGTCCATCCCCAGCATCTCGACAGCAACATAGCCACTTAAGGTCTCACAATGACGTGGGATTGTTGGGCAGTGTAGAACCCTCAGTTTCCCATCCACAGTCAATACAGCACGTTGTCAATCTTCCGCCCCCGTTTCATTATTCGTCTTCGTCATTAAGTTCAGCCTTGTCTTCTCCACACACACTTGCAACGAGGTATGAAAAAAGTACCGCAGCCCCTAGCGGCTCTTTCCAAACAGGGGAGATTCACGCCGCTCCGCACGCTATTGCCTCCGCTCCGCCGGGCGAGAATGTGCCCGCTGTTTTTGACTATGGGATAGTCCTCGATCCATCTCTTGTCAACGCCACTCGGACCACGGATTACGCCGCTGGACATCGCCCTGTATATGATGACCACGTTACACATCAATATGATGGGATCCAGCGAAGTATCGCTCCCACACCGGTATCATCACATACACCCGTTCCCGCTCAACGTGCGTCAGAATACTATTCGCCTGTTCCTCATCATAACGAGTGCCACCATCAATTGATCCGTGATGGAGAGACTTCTCCATCACAGCTGTCCCGAGATTCGTGTTATCCAGCCGCTTCTCAGGGTTCTTCTGCCGCATTGGGCCCTACAGCACTAGGCCTAACCCACGAGGCGACTGACAACTACTATGTGGCTCATCGTCGCCAACAGCTTGAACATGAGCACGTTGTGACGTCATCACCCGATTCATCCTCCGTCTGCAGCGTTCCTCGCGAGTATTTCCCGTCTTCATCCTCTTCGGATATTTGCTCCCCTGTTTCGCCTGTCGACGTTGCATTACGCCAGACACCTTGCAATCAGTACTATCCACCCTCTGAACTCGTGGTACCTGTGCACCAGGACATCAGCTCAATGTCGCGGCCCACCACAGCAACACCTGAAACTCGTGGAGACTATTATCAGCCACAGCTCAAAGGACAGTTGCAGCCTCAATTTCGTCCACTATCAAACGAACCTAAGCTTAACGAGCATCGGGTTCCTATGCCTGTTGTTGATACAGGTTCGCCACCTGCCGTCTCACCTAATTTCCATCCTGCACCATCTGCTCAGCGTTCGGCATCTATCAGCCCATCTGCGTACACGCTTCCACGCGCTGCCAGTGTACTTCCCAATGCCATAGGATCAGGTGCTAAACGCGGTCCTCCCCGAGATACTTCATCACCAAATCCTGATGATCCCAATCCTCGCCCGACCGCACGGCCACGGCAGTCATTCGCACGGAAACGTACTGATATTCATGCTCCTCTGAGGCTATCTTCCGACTTGCCTGCTACAAATGAGTAGGTCAGATTCTCATGGAGGTAACGCGATTGACTAACGGGGTGTCATTTCTTAGCCCCTCTATAAAGCCATATGCGTGCGGTCACGAAAGCTGCTGGCCGGTGACCGCGGCGAGTTCTCTTGCTTGTTACACTACTTCGCGAGGTCTTTCGGACCACAATAAGAGTTCGCATCCAGAAGACTCTGGCGGAGAGAGGCCGTACAGATGTGGCTTAGACGGTTGCGGGAAATCTTGGAAGGCACGTCATTTCGGTTCCGAAGTCCTTGGGAGTATTAATGACATTGTTCGGCAGAGTATTAACGGGTTACAGTACCATTTACAAATGTGCGGACCTATGCATGCTCTCATCGCCGAAAATACTAAGTATGACCTAGATCAAAGGCCCATTTCCAACACGCTATTGTGTCAAGTTTCGTCACCTCTTACATCGATGGCCTTACTGTGCCTTGCGCGGAGGCATCTCCTGCCGAAGGTGAAGATAAGACTAAAAAGCAATATTCTTGCCCGCATAAGGGCTGCCCGAATCGGTACAAGCAACTCAGTGGACTCCGTTATCATCTAGCCCATGTAAGGTTAACTTCCCGCAATATCCTGAGCCTAAGTCTAACCGAATGTGTCAGGGTCATCCCACAGACCTTCCAGTCCAGCTAGATCTGGTACCTCCCGCCCTGAGTCGCAAATTGGCCGAGAAGATGCGAAAGGATGGCGCTGCCCCTGAGACACAAACACACAAGCCTCTTCCCGCTCATGCCCCCTCGCAGAGCTGCTCTCCCGGACAATCCACGTAATGTGTGGGCACCTGACCAAAATCAGTGTGGACCGGAGTCACATCAATATTTTACTGGTTTCATAATTGCCTCCCGCTCCCAACATATGTTGGTCCTGTTCGTTGGTTTGTTATTGTCTTTCGGCTTGAATTATTACCTGTATCTTTATTGCTTTCATTTGCTTTTCGTTTCTCTGCGCTCTTCCTCGCATCGCTCGGTTTTTATGGCTTTTTCCTATCAGCCCGCCACTCGTTTGCATCGCAGGTATTGACCGCATACTTTTATAATTGCTATGTGTAATATTTGGTGGTTATCCCACAGTCCCTAATTGTATCTATACAGTATTCGAGCTAACATGTATATTTGCGAGTGTAACAAAGTCATCATAAATCCATTCCGTAGGGGATCAAATGTTCAGCATAAGCTTATTGTTTCAAAACCCCGAACACGTCTCCTCATTGAATCACCGTCTAGCTCCAAATTGGCCGGCCCTGCGGCAGGGTGAGCTCAAATTTACATGACAGACGGGTAGAGATTAACTTACAGATTCCTCAGCTCTGGATCTGTCATAAGTTCCTCCATAGAGGGTGCAGCCCCACCAGATTGCATCCGATTCATCTAATAAAGAATGATCGAAATGACTACTTGAAATATACAAGCGAGGGGAAACGCCTACCATGTTAGCGACATTTGGATTCGACATAAGCCTTTCCATTCCGCCGTTGGCCATCATTTGTTGTGCCATTTGCATCATCATAGGGTTATTCATGAGGCTAGCGAGATCAGGCATGCCGCCTGCCCCACCCATTCCTCCCATGTTGCGGAACATGTCTGCCATACCACCTAGTCCGCCTGCGCCTGCACCCGGGCCGGCGTGCGTATTTGACAATGGGTTGTCGTCTTCAGGTACTAGTGGTGGCGGGCCATCGTCATCATCATCTTCAGAAGGAATGCGGTCCATGGCATTTTGTAAACCAGATTTCAAATTGGCGTTTGTGGGGTCGAGCTCAACTCCCTTTTTGAACGCGGCAGCGGCAGCTTTGTAGTCTCCCAAAGTGTATTGCGCGTGCCTGGCGGAGCGATGGGATGAGATCGAGTTACGTAGAGATTGGTAGTAGATACTCACCCTAGACGAGAGTAGGCCTTGACGAATTTAGGATCAACTTCGATGGCTTTTTCAGAGTCGAGGATCGCAGATGCGTGGTCGCCCTTGCTAGCGTATGCGGCTGCTCTGTTAGAGTAGTAGACGGGGTTGGCAGAATCAAGCGCGATGGCTTTGGTGTACGCGTCAATGGCTTCGTCATACTTCTTGACTGTCATGTGTGTATTTCCCGTTTGCTTATGTTTCTCAGCCTTGGCTTTTGTTTCTGCCGAAGAGGCAGTGGGTGTTGGCGAAGATGCTACTTTGTCTCTTGTTTTCAAGAATACGTCAAATATGGTTTGTAGGTTCGCTGGTTTAATATTCAGGCGTTGCCGCTGCTTGTCATCGGATGGATCGACACCAAATGCCTCGCCAATGCATTGAACTACATGGATACGCGTAGTCAATGAGCCACGACACGTAAAAGAGACGACCAAAAACACAACACGTACTGGCGACTTCAAGACCTTCCTTATCGTCTTGCTTGACAGTGCCATCATCTATGGATTGGTTCAAAAAATCGATTATGGACAGGACGAGCTGCTGCTTCTTGTCGGCCATGTTAGTGGTATCCGGAGATCTAGTAATGTCACAAATAAGAATCAACAAACATTCCGAAGCTTTGAACTTTGAAGGCCTGAGGACCTCAGGACGTACGTCTTTGTTCGTATAGGCAGCCATGTTTTTCTGTAGTATCTCTGGCGAACCCCCTCAAGACCCGGTCATTTCTTCAAAATCTGGTCAAGTTTACGAACGTCGGTTGATTCTTAAATACATCAACGACAATGGCACTGACCCGTTAACGGGGGAGAAGCTCGAGGAGTCTGACTTGTTGACTATCAAAGCCAGTGAGTTTTTTTTCGTTATCGCTTTTTCTCGCAGCAGCATATACCGTTGGTTTTTTCGTGGATTCTGCAACCTTAAGAATTCAATTCAAACTTGCTAATCCATACTTACCAGACCCCAAAACTGCACCGCCACGACCTCCCGCCGCAACTTCCACCCCTGCTCTACTGCACATGCTTCAAAATGAGTGGGATGCCTTAGTATTGGAGATGTTTGCCTTGAAGCAACAGTACAACTCCACTCGCCAGGAGCTAAGTTATGCTCTATATGCACAAGATGCGGCAAGTCGCGTCATTGCCCGTCTCATAAGAGAACGTGATGCTGCTAGAGAGTACGCGCTTTCTAAGTATACTCTTTCTTATACCACACTGACGCGTCCTGTCCTTGCTCCAGAGCCCTGGCTAATGTTCAGGCAACTATGGGCATCGCCCCAGCCAGCAGTGCGGCTGAAGACGTGGAAATGGTTGAAGAAAATGGTACTCAGGAAGGTGCTCTCCCCAAAGAGATTGTCGACCAGATTGACGAGACCCAGCAAAATCTCTCTGCTACCCGCAAAAAGCGTAAAGCTCCAGCTGGTTACACGGGTACGGCAGAAGTGAAGACTTTCGTTGCAACGCACACCATCCCGTCCTTGCACTCAGCCTCTCCTGCTGGCATGACTTCTCTTGCTGTTTCCCGTCTGAACACGTCTCAGTTCCTTACGGGCGGTAATGACAAGATTGTCCAGCTGTACGACAGAAGCACCGACAAGGTATTGGCCTCCCTCAAAGGTCATACGAAGAAAGTCAACCATGTCGCTTTCCGCGAGTACGAGGGGGAACCAACTTTGATTTTGTCTGCCGGTGCAGACAAAATTGCCAAAATATGGGCGCATGATAGTGCCTCTAGCGAGTATATACCAAAAGCAACCATTCGGACGCACAAGGGAGAACTCACTGGCCTCGTTGTACATCCAACGAACTCTATCTTTGCATTGTCTTCCCTCGACAAGACATATTCGCTCCATGAACTCTCCAACTTTACCCAGGTGTATCGGTCAGCCCCCGGAGAAGATGCTTTCTCATCCCTTGCAATCCATCCTGACGGTGCTCTCCTTGCATTGGGTACTCCCTCATCCAAGATCCAAATTTGCGATGTCCGCTCTGGTAACATAGCTGCATCCATCACACCACCAGATGCCTCGCCTTTCACCGTCAACTCACTCTCATTCTCAGAGAATGGCTACCATCTCCTCGCTCCCGACAGTCCCTCTTCCGTCGCCATTTGGGACTTGAGGAAGATGAAAACAACACACACCATTCCGCTCGGGGAAGGGTTCAAGGTCAACAAGGTATTGTACGATTACAGTGCACAGTACCTCGGAGTCGCGGGCAGCGAAGGTATCCGTGTATTCGCTCACAGATCGTGGGATGAACTTGTACGTTTCGAGGAGGCAGGTGATGTATCGGATATGGTGTTTGGAGAACTGGGCAAGGAGATCTGGGCTACGAGCGGAAGGGAAGTCAGGATCTGGGGTTTGCCTGCTTAAGTGTATGACTTTATTCTCGTCTATATTATTCGTGCTGTATTTCTTGCATTGGCTTTGCTTCGCAACTTGAGAATTGCGGTGGGGCTGATATGTAATGTTTTAAAAGCACCGAATACTGTCATATGGTATCGCAAGAACAGGGATATTCCCCAGCAATTGTAATTCCTGGATTACAAGACTTGGCACAAAATCAGGCAATTTTTTATCATATAATTTCATTGTGCCATCGGTACATACAAGTGTATTGATGCAATCACTAGAACCCGAAGAAAATAATGGTAATGCGAAGATATGATGCGAAAATGATGCAACAAAGGAGACTAATCACATATTAAGGACAGTGCTGTGGTCGGTAAATCCATATGAAAGAAGTGAACGTAGTAAATCGTGCAATGGGGGAATTTTACAAGTGGTGATACAAAGGTTCATCCATCCGATGTAATATTTTATGACCAAGTCGAAGGGCCAAAAGTCTGGCCAGGAGGCATCACGTAGAGCGGCGTGCCTAGTGCATCCGCAGTGTTCTGCCAGGCGGTGTTACCCCACCAGTTGAGCGTGATTCCACCTTTCGGCATCTGAAGAAGGAAGAAGATGACGATGAGACTGAGCCCGACGCCTGCATCGAGACCAGCGGAGAGGATGTAGTTGTAGCGCATCCACCACCTGAAGTGGTAGCGGCGCATGAACCACTGGAAGATGAAACCGACAATTGCCCAAGATGCAAAGTTGATGCCAGTGGCGGGAGGCATGGCACCGATGCCTGCGAAGAACACTGGGATGTTGATGTATCTCCAGTAAGAGAGAGGGAATCGGCGGGCGAGGTAGTAAAAGGGGATGGGGAGGAAGGCACCGACAGCAAAGAACCAGAGCAGTGGGCTGTACATAGCACCAGGACTGAAGAGGCGGTGAGGGCCAATGCTTCCCCACAGGAGCGACGCACTTCCGAAGGTGCTGGTGGACGGGCAGGTGAAGAACTGAGGCTGGGTGGGTGTGCAGATGTCTACGATGTTGGCGAACATCCAGTCCTGCACGAGGGTGACAACAATGGAACTGAGGAAGGCAGCGAGGACCTGTGCCGTGAACATGAGACGCGGGGGTATCTTCATATAATGTCCGAGCTTCAAGTCGCCAGCAAAGCCAACCGCCTGGTTTGTACCCATGTATGCGCTCGCTTTGAAAATCATGACAGCGACGGGCTTGCCAGGCAGCAAATAGGCACCAATCATCTCAAACATGACGTTCAAGGCGATCTGCTGATTAGTGATTGCTTGGAGCATGCCGACTGGAATCGCAAGGAGTGCAGCGAGAGCGAGAGCAGCGCAAACAGCCCAAATGGGGAGATCCGTGGGGAAAATCTCCACCGTAACGAAGAGGAGGAGAAGCATCACGAGGCCAAGGATAACATACCACCACTGAGGAACTTCAGGGTATGCTTGCATCAGGCGCGAATGAACATCACGCTCATCTCTGAGGCTGCTCTTGAAGCGGCGAATGATGTCACGGCGGTACCACACTGCAATAAGACTGTCAGAATGGAACAACGTGCAGATTCAAAAGAACTTACAGAATGTGTGCACCACTACTGAGGAGAAAGCGGCAAATGCAACACCGTATGCAACCGCCATGGTAGCCGTCATGAAGACCGGCGAGTAAGCCTCGTACTGCGCGACGTCAAAAGCGGCATTGGAGACCACCCGAGAAGAGTTATACGACAATCCAGTGTTGTCGAAGGTCAAGTAGGACGAGATTGGCAAGTATCCGGTGAACCAAGTGTTGGTAACTGCGAGACACATTGAGTACGTTAAACAATAAAAAGAGGAGAGAACGTACAGTAGAGAATCGGCGTAATTATCCAGAAGCAGATCACAAGGGCAACGACTGTGTTGGCCTCAGACCACCAAGGTGTTACCAAGGGGCTTCCGACGTACGAGACCATGGACCAGTCGAAAGTAAGAATACCCATCCCAAGACCAGTGGACGTCCCAAAGAGCGCGTTCACGGCCACGTTGTTAGGTGCAATCCAGCAGACCCAGTTGAACACGCTTAGTCCAGTCCACAAATATCCAGGTACCCAGTACCATACAAAACTGCATGCCAATGCAATACAAAAGAATTTCTCCCGGGAGATGTGGCGACTCTCAGGTTTGCCATATGACTTGTGTAGAGTGTTAAATAGGGCGGAGGTGACAAGTGCTCCAGGCCAAATCATGCTACTAGGCCAAACAAGGAATCTGCGAAGAAGACCGCCCATTGAGAAGCCGATGAGTTGCGTCGAGAGAACAAGGCAAAGTTGATAAGAAGTCGTGAGAGTCTGGTTGTAGAAGACCTTCTGGGTTGCGATAATGTCAGTGGCATAGGCACCGCTGACTACAACATTCGCCATGACAGTAATGAGGACGTGTTCCTTGATGTTGAATGGGCCTGGGTTGAATGACCAGGTGTACCCCATGGTGCTGAAGCGTGTAGTGGGGAGGAATCGCTCCATCCCTTTGCCAAGAGGCAGGGCGGTCAACTGAGCAATGATGGCGGTGATAATAATGGAAGGGTCTAAGGGTGAATTGAGTAAACGGAACCAGGAGTGATGAGAGAATGTCAACTTACAGCGCATGGAGAAAAACTGGTTAAGAGCCGAGATGACGATGGTATAGAAGATACCCAAAGCCCACATGCGGAACGTATTGACGTGCATAGTGGGGTCATCAATGCTAGCTACAGCAGCGCGAACTTCAGGATAAGGTGACTCGCTGTCATGTAACAGTCAGCAGAGCGGTAGCAAAACACCATAGGACTCACTCGTCATATTCGAACGTTGAAGGTGTTGCAGTTCTCGAAGCTGTTGAGTAGCGCGTAGACTCAATTCGGGACTCGACATCAAAGTCCGAGGCACCGCCAGAGTACTCTGACATCGCTATCTTTTTGGGCTCAAGTTCGTGCACCTCAGTGGTAGACGAGGTAGGAGAGGGAAGTGTAGCATAGTAGTCAAAGTTAGGATCATTGAGATGTTCCATGAGAAAGTCGACATCCTCGGGAACATCGGGCACGCCTCTAGCGCGAAGGTTCTGAAGAGCAACAACGTTCGTCGCGCTGCTGTAGGGTTTAGTCTCCATGTCGAGACCGAATAGGGAGGGTAGTGCTGTGAGAAAGGAAGGCAAGCACTGGCAAAGAGCACAAGAAAGGCTCAAAAAACAGGAAGTGCGAGTACGGGGGAGAATAAGTTCCTAACGATGTCAAAGATCTGGCGGCCTTTTGAGGGCGGACGGAATATCCACAAATTACCACTGTGGACATAGTGACTCCACCTATTTTGGAACCTAGGGCCATCGGTGGAAGGGTTCCACCCGGAAGCGCACCACACAATAAGCCTAATTTGACACAGTCGACTGCAAAACAAAAAGCTGGGAGAAGTGCCGGCCATGGTGATCGGCACATTAAAGTTCAATTGTTCATGACTCGTCTGACAAATAACCTACCGCATTTAAGTTTGGAGAAGATGCCACCAGTGTTCTCTGTTGATATCCTATA
The DNA here is from genome assembly GCA_016695475.1 of Suillus decipiens. Taxonomy (NCBI): domain Eukaryota; kingdom Fungi; phylum Basidiomycota; class Agaricomycetes; order Boletales; family Suillaceae; genus Suillus; species Suillus decipiens. The sequence continues at coordinate 676,685 of MU172921.1, read as the reverse complement.
GTATGCAAAGAGTCAAACGACAAAGTGGCACTCGCAATGGATTCGTAGCCATAAGGCATTGACACGCGGCTAGAGCTAGGAACTTGTCGAGTGACGTTAGCTCTCACTGTGTGAGGGTTCTATTAGCCGGAAATGTAGAGATGCTGCTCAAGAGACGCTTATTGTCTTGTGAGAACTGTTATTGTTGTGACCGAAGGAACTTTCATCAATTTGGTCGAGGATCAAAGACAATAAAGCGTATTGCTTCCGAACATAGTACCAGCGCTATCATTTAAGTGATATTTATCACGTGATGCAGACGCGCCGGTCCGGCTTGCCAAGTAGGCGGTAAGTAATACTCCTACTGTGTTGTGATCAAAAACTCTGAACCTACTCATGAAAGGACAGTCGCAATCACTTTACACTTACCCAGCTCACTTGCATGGACACAAAGAGTTGAGATTAGAAAAGATATCTTGATAAACCTGTAGACCAAAAAAAAACAAAATGGTATCTATCGCGTTTCTCGGCTCTGGCCTGGGTCAGCTGTCAATGCGAGTGCCGTGTCTTCAAACGCTCCCTGTCCGGTGACCTGGTCACGTATCTGCAAAAAGGCTTTCCTTTTAGTTCCTAACACCAAAAATATAAGACGCCACACGCCGTCAATGGCGACTTCCGTGTTCAGGATTGCGAATATGAGACTGATACTACAAAATCAAATTCCACTCTCCTACGTGGTTTTCAGCTTGTCACCAAGCCTGAACTACACTGCCGCAAGTATGTCCGCTATCGAGACGGTTACTGAAGTCTCGCAGACGCTATCAACACTCAACCTCCGCGGGGGGGACCAAGAGCAGACAGCGCCATATTGCTATGCTAATTTGCTTCCCCATTTCTCACCCGAGCAATATCCACCGCTCACACCCTTCAAACACGAAGATCCAGGCTTCCGCGCGCTCAAGCACACAGATCCCCGTGCATTCCTTAAGAATGCGACCAACGTGGTAGAGCTAACGCCCAATCTCGGCACGGAGGTCTGCGGTGTGAACCTCGCAACCCTCGATAGTGAGGGAAGGGACCAACTTGCGCTCGAAGTATGTCAATTTCCGTGATATATGACTATTGTCGCTTATTGTCTGCAAGGTTGCAAGAAGGGGACTTATGGTTTTCAGGGGCCAGCACGAGTTTATAGATAGAGGGCCTGATTCGTACCTAGAATGGGGACGACACTTCGGAAGGTTTGTCGTGATTCTTCTTTGTCCGCTCAATTCGGCAAGTGCTCCTGCTGCACCACACGTCGAATTTTCATCGGTGTTAGAACGATTATTGACTAATTTGTCATGCAGGCTGCACATTCATCCTACGTCTGGACACCCCAAGGATTATCCGCAGATTCATCTTGTCTACAAGTGAGTAGTGCAAGCATGCATATTCGCACTAACCATAGGCTTCAGGGATGCAAAGTCGTCGTACAACTTCGAAAGGGAGGACAGCATTACGTCGACTGTCTGGCACTCCGATGTCTCATACGAGTTGCAGCCCCCTGGGCTCACAACGTTCTTTCTCCTCTCACAGCCGACGACAGGTGGAGACACATTATTCACGTCCCAGATATCGACTCTAAAGAAGCTCTCGCCGTCATTTGTCGCCTTCCTGCGCACGCTCAGCGCAGTGCACTCAGGGGTCGAGCAAGCTCAATTCTCGCGCTCCGGCAAGCGTGGTGGCATCGTGAGACGTGAGCCAGTAGAGCACGTCCACCCACTCGTGCGGCGTCACCCGGTTACTGGAGAGGAAGCATTGTATGTTAATCGCCAGTTCACGACGCGTATTGTTGGCCTGAAGCGTGAGGAATCTGGTGTGTCTGATCACTGTGAAGAATGTCAACTGGATACTGATATATACCTGCGATCAGAGACCATCTTGAAGTTCCTTTACGACCATATCGATAAGAGTGCAGACCTTCAAGCCCGAGTGAAATGGCAGCCTGGGACCGTCGTGCTCTGGGACAACCGTGTCACTGCGCATGTAAGTCTGACATATGAGCATCATGCCCTGCAGAACTTACATTAACCACGATTGATCAGTCGGCTATCGTTGACTATGGAAAGTCGAATGAACGCCGTCACGGTGCACGTATCACCCCGCAGGCAGAGAGACCGATTCCTGCTCTGGAAGGCCTTGAAGTGCCCAGTATTTAATGGATGGTGATATGACAATGAATGAGAACTGGCAGACTCAAGTGCAACCTGTGTAATTGTATGCGTTAGACCTACATTGCAATATGAAACGATACAACTTGTTGAACTTTCTGGTGGTGACTTGAGTGACGGTAGCCGACCTAGTAGTACTGCACCCGCGTCTGATCCAGATTCCACACCCCACTTACCTGTCAGATATTCCTCGTGCAAGTCATGTCTTCGAACACGAGAATATTATACCTAGTCTACTGTGGTGTTGCAATAGCCGTTTTGAAGGAGTTCAATGCCATGGTTACCGAGCCGTACATGGTGACTACATTCAACTTCATCTTGTTAACCTTTCACTGGATTCACCTGATAATTTAGGATGAACCTTTTCATGTACCGCAGGCATTGGCTTACTGCAGGGGTGAATGGTCGACTTGGGACCCAAAAATCACCACACCACCGGGACTGTATGTCGTTCACAAGTACCTACTGTTCCTCTGATAACCCAATCATCTCGCAGATACATGCTTAGTGTATTGCTGCACCGTGTCTTCATGTTCAAATGTAACCTGAATTTGCTACGTCTCACCATTACCCTTACCCTCTTGGCGCTACCGATTGTCCTTACGCGATTGCTGGGGTTCCATCAGCGACGCCGTTCTCCACCAAAATTAGCACCCTCGATCGAGGCGCTTGTCTTGTCCACCTTCCCAATAGCGTGGTTTTTTGGTTTTCTATATTATACGGAGGTTCCAAGTCTTGTTTCTGTTTTGTGCACCGTAGTCGCTGCGACACAAAACAAGCACTGGCTCGCTGGTTTGGTACGTGATTTAGTCTGTCCTAGGTTTTTTTTGAATGCATGCTCACAAGTCCAGGGTTGTCACTAGCTAGGAATTGTGAGCTGCCTCTTCCGTCAAAACAATGTTATTTGGGTACTGTACGCGTACGCAGTGAGCCAGCTCATGCGTTTGCGATTCAAACGTGGATACGCCAAACTACACGATCCCCCCGCCTTGGGCGCCGGGCCAGGTGAGTTACAACAGGGTTGCCATGTATGTATTCATGGATCCATATCGTGGTTTCTAGGTGACTTTCTTCGATCGATCATGAGTGCCCCAAAAGCACTACCTGAGTTGCTCCCCGCATTTGTTCCCTATGCGGTAGTTCTCGTGCTTTTCGGTGGTTTTGTGATTTGGAACGGTGGCATCGTGCTTGGTGCGTTTTTCTCGGTCATAATTATCGAGATAACCCCCAATTGTGTTATGTATAGGCGACAAATCCAATCACGTTCCTTCATTTCACGTGCCACAGCTGTACTACTTTATTGCGTTTGCAACAATGATCGGGTGGCCGGTAGTGCTTTGTGGTGAAGGTGGTCCATTGAAGGTTACCACCGAGGTGATTTCGCGCATGTTTGGTAGTAAAAGGTGACCGGGCTAATTATGAGTGAGCGCGTGGATGCTGATATGGATCGTATGCCGTAGGAGAACGCTTCTGACGGTCATCATATCGATCTTCATGGGGATTACTATCCAGCATTTCACGTGAGCTCTCCTTTACTGGTTGATAACCAACCTAACCTTTAAACGTAGTATTCATCACCCGTTCCTCCTATCCGATAACCGTCATTTCACCTTCTATATCTGGCGTCGAGTATTCATGCTGCATACGGTAGCACCCTACCTATTTATTCCGGGGTACCAAGCGTGCGCCTGGGCGTGGTGGATTCGTGTTGGTGAGTCGATTTCTAGATTCCAGAATACATCAATGATATTAACCCTGAACGTCATACATCAGCCCGTGATCAATCGCTGTTGCAGACGTTGGTCCTGCCCGTTTTAATTTTGCCTACATTGCTGCCTACTCCACTTTTGGAACCACGATACTTCCTGGTGCCATATATACTGCTCAGGGCTCAAGTTGTGGATGTGCAGCCCTACGGTATTTTTTTCGAGGGCCTTTGGTACACGGTAATAAATGTAGCGACTACATACGTGTTTTTGTACAAAGAACGAGCGGGAGTTGGGAGATTTATGTGGTGATGTGTCTATGTAGGTAGAGTAACAAATTGAGTGAACAGGGGTCATCTAGTACTTATTTTGGACCCACTGATGCAAACAAGACCACACGCGTCCGAATGGTTCGGTTCGAGTTGAAAGAATGTTAGCCATACATTCACAGCGCAGATCATAACGAAGCTCCAATTCCCCTAATGTTGCCAGAAACGAGTACTCAGCAATCACGGCCTTCTAAACCAATCACTCGAAGTTCCATTCGACAGTCACTCAATTTCACGTCAGTAGGAAAAGCCTTAGCGGATGTAATCAACAAGGAGTCCCGCGACCGCGAAAAGCCTAATGAGAAAACCCTGAAGAAGTCCAAGGACTCTTCAAGACGCCTAAGTGCTATTGCACTCATGAATTCCAGCGCAATCCCCCAAGCTAACGCCACTGCATCCTCAAAGTCAAAGTCCCCTACTCCCGGGCATGCCAAGGAAGACGCCTCTCCGTCCAAGACCATCACCCGCAGTATCAGGAGACAGTCTGGTCTCCTCAGACCTGCTCCTCCTTGTGACGACATGGGGATAAAGGTACTAGACGCTGTTGGTGTCAGTCCTTCCATGAAACGTTCGTCTTCGCTGCGCCCAAGAACTGCTCCTGCACCCACTTCGTCTGCGTTGCCGAAATATCGGCCCAAGTCCACTCTTATAGAGTCTGTTCTACCCAAGAAACCTGTTTCTCCCGCTCGTACGAGCACTCGCAGGCGGCCGAGCTCATCAGAGGAAGATGACAAGGTTCATAGCCTCTCTTCCAAAGGCAATGTGGAGGAGAAGAAGCTTAAGAGTTCGATCAGTCCTCTCCCCCACAGAGCACTTACGGTGAAGGTTAACTTGCCTAACCTTACACCTCCTTCGACGCCTTCCAAGATCAGCAAGTTATCAACGCCGAAGAAAGCCTCGCCTGCCAAGGTAGAGTCCGCGCGACCAGCTAAAGGCATCAAGACAGCCACCACGTCGCCTGCGTCTAAGTCAAACATAGCACGACCTTCGTCGTCTTCATCATCTCGTAGCTCTGTCTGCTCACAGGGTTCACCTCAGACACCATCCAGGTGTGGCTTTGGATTCGGACGCTCAAAAAATAATCGAACATCAAGTCCTCTGCGTTCTGCCGGTCGTCCTGCACCTGAGTCACCCCTTGCCCATCACACTCGTCAACATTCTACTGCCGCCCTTGGCAGAAATACAACGCCCACGCCACTGTCGCAGCTTGCGGAGGAAAACACCGAAGATTCCATTGAAGCCGATGATGTGGAACTTCTCCTCGCCCCCGCCGCTCCTCTTGGGGCACCCACACCTGCGATCCCCAGGATTCGGGCTGTTCGACCTCAACACAATGAGTTAGAGCCTGAAACGCCCTCGCGCCCCTCTCAATTCCTTCCTACACGAGCAGATCTCTCCTACCTGTCGCCTGCACCTCCAACCTTACAGAGCACGCCCAACCTCCGCCCTCTCAAAGCCAGTAATGCAAATCGCGGCTCGATAATGTCTTGGGAACAGTTGGCAAATGATGGTTCACAGATAATTGCACAAGAAGAGGTGGAAAAAATGCTTTCGGAGATTCAGGCGCCCTTCACCCCAGCTGGCCCTTCGCCCAATGTCGGTGTTCTTACTCTTGAAGTTCCCGAAAGTCCCTGCCTCTCTGCTCTACCATCGCCAGGTGGCTATGGGTCGATATCCCAGGTTTTATTACCCGATGTTACGCCTTCGCCCGCAGTGCACCATTTCAATCAGGTGTTTGATACATCTACCGAGCTTCCAGCTCCTATGGACTCGGGCACAGTCACTCTACTTCGCTTACAAGTGGCATCCGCCGAGAACACGGCAAAGGAACGCCTTATTCGCCTGCAGGAGTTGGAAGAGCAGCTGCACGCGGCAAAACATTCTCGCATTCAGGAGACTGAAGAACTCGCGAAGCAAGTCTCCTTCCTGGAGCAACAGCTTCACATTAGTGTTGAGACGAGGGAAAGGCTGGACGAGGAACGCTCTGCCTTCACCGCATCCTTGCAAGACCAGTTGCGCCACGCAGAAGCTTGTGGCGAGCAAGCATGTAACGCTGCGTTTGCACGTGGACAGGAAGAGGCTACCGCATCGTGGGCGGACTTACTTAATCAGAAGCAGCAAAGATGGGAAGTATGTTCCCTCGCTCGCGAGATTAAAGTAGAATGGGGCTCTGTCAGAGAACAGGCGGAGGTGGAACGAGAGTTTTTGCAAGCGAGTCGTGAGACGCTGAAGGTATTTTTGGCTATGCTGGATCAAAGCCAGAAGCAGGTGCAGTATCAGCTTGCTTAAACGACGTGAGTGCCGATGGAATCTGACTTGGCAGCAAGCTTTCTGAACGCCGGATTACAGATTTATGCTTATGAGCTTCATCTATTCCTTGCATCATTCTGTATTACATAGATGACCCCTCATTCTTCTCGTTAACATCTATGCTCGTGTACCAGTACACAGTACACATTACCTATCATCTAGTCATAACTACGAATCTTATCTTGTTTCAGTCTCTTTATAGCTCCACGAATTATCACAAACCATTGTTTGTCTTACCTTGAGCGAGTGCCGCCAAACCCATAGCCACGAGCGTTTGAAGCGCATAGACCTGGGATGCGCATCTCAACCAAGTCGAAGATTAATGAAATAATACAAATGCTTGAGGCAGTAGAAAATGAGGTACGTACTTCACCCTCAAAAGTTCAATGAGATGATGCTAATTTTGTCTCATTACTAGCTCAATAGTTTGAACTCGCACCGGCTCCGAGATTATGTTGAACATGACACGTGGTACTACTGATCTACCTCTCTGCGCAATCACCTTCACGACACCAAGTGTTAGTCACTTCATGGACTCTGTCATCGGCATTGATACCTACGGGCTACAGCTGCTACAAACAGATGTTACTCAGGTGCTTTTTGGAGCATCATACAATCATCAACTAGATATCCTCAAGGTCAGGTACATCAGGTAAAGCTGTACCTCTTTTGGCCAAGCTTCCTGGTGGTCAAACCGTAATATACAGATCAGACAAAGTCTGCTAGCTGGAGAGTTGCGCGTATTAGAAGACTTCGTGCAACAATGGGATGCATCAAAAGCTGCTGTTTTGATGCATTCCATTGTTGAACGAGGTCCTCTAACACGGGCAACTCCCCAGCTAGCAGACTTGGTCTGATCCCGTAGATGTATATTATGGTTTGACCGTCAGGGAGCTTGGCCAAAAGGGGTACAGTTTTATCTGATGTACCTGAGCTTGAGGACATCTAGTTGACGTGTCAATGATTGAGTGCCTAGGTATGGGGTGAAGAGAAGTGAGACTTACAGTACTCTCGTGTTCAAGAGTAAGGAAGGTGCTTGCATGAGGGAAGGTTTATATACGACTGTGGTTGGTATTCCAACTTGAATATATGCCGTGTCGCGTTTGACATGGCCGGTCTCGGTGTACGTGCCCTAATGGGTCACCTGACTTACAAAGAATACGCATTAGCTAATCGTAAATTTCCACAGATATAGAATTGGGATTTGCCGTATCATCGTACTCAAGAGGATTCTCGCGCTTATCAACAGTCAGAAACCACATTCACTGCAAGGTGCATACATAGTCATATAAGATATAAGCAGCCAGCCATCCATTGGCTACAGATGACAGAGAAGACCAAGCGCACCAGCAATGTTGAAGGCATGACATCGAGCACAAACACAAACACATAAGCCAGCTGCGGGCCGTGGTAGCAACATGCCGTCAGCAATGGACAGGCGAAGTGAAAGATAATTCATGAATGAAAGTGCAGTTAGCCGTGTTGAGGACCTGACGAGCCGCAAAGAATGTAAAACAGCAGTCACCCATGTCGAAGAGCTGACCTTCAGGACAAGCGGATCAAGCAGTCATCTCACAATCCTCGTCGCCTGGCCCACTATTTTGCAAACGATGAGCTCGTTATGCATATTTTTCTACATAATTTTGTACATGCTAATAGTTTCGTGCACAGTCACTTGATGAAGGCCAGTGCACAATTCCAAAGTTTTCGATGCCACAGGCGAGTTTCGAGGAGTAATGCGTAAAGAGTCGCCTGTACGGGGCGCGTGTGAAGACTAATCATACTGACCAGTAACGACCCGGACCATATGAGCCCAGAGACATGGAATGATGCCAGAAAGGCCGATGGTCAATGATGTCTGTAGACCAAGGATCAGTGGCATGCAGGTGAAGCCAGAGGGAGCGGGAATGCATGGATGCTAATCACTATATATTCACATCAGTCGCACATCTTTGAAAGACTGGAAGAGATGCTCACGTACCTGGGAGGAGACAACGTCGTGCCAGGCGATGTCGTACAGGAATTATCGGATGCGGAAGCCGGGGCCCAACAAGGGAAGAAAAATCCACAGAGAAGTTTACAGACCGGCACAGAATCCTCTCCCCACTATAAAGTGGGTATCGGGGAACTTTCAAGTAAGTAACTTAGCCCGTTCGGATACAGATGCTTGGAAAATCGAGCTCCTGCAAAATTCTTGTTTCGAATCGGAGATTAAAATCACTTGTGACTGATAATCGATATTGTCAAAGGGCTCATATGTCCCTACTTTTCGTGGCCATTCAGAAAGAACGTACTGGTAATATGATACTACCACATACACATTATGTACTTATGTAAATTTTCGTGATACACGTCAATCACTTGAGTACTAAGATACAATAACCATATGAGTGGATCTGCAGAGGCTACATAAACTAACCAAGACGAGGTTATGCGTAGCAGTCTAAAGCGACTGTGCACGCATCCAGGAGGCAACCATAATTATCTGCTATGGTAGCCTCTCTTAATCTGCCAAGAATGGCTTCTTGAAGGGTATCTCGCCTAAAAACTTCAATCAGCGTCAACAGCCTTAGACAAATAATTCACGTACTGAATAGGGCCGTATGCGACTTTGACGTCACATTGCATAGATTGGATCGACATAGGCCAAGAAGAGAACGTCCGAGTGTCAAATATGAAAGATATCAAGGCCTTCGCCTTCTTGCTGGGGAGCATGAGTGTTACAGTTGCAGTGAACCCGGAATCATCGTCTTCTCCGTGAGTGACGGTAATTGGATACTTAATTGCAACCAATTTTAGTTGGGTTAGCAATTGAGAACAAGCAGACCAATAGTCTCCTAGGCGTTCAACGATCTAAAATTATTGAGCTCAGTATAAATTTTCTTGATACTCAAAAACTTCCTACCTGTCGAATGCTGAGATCTTCATTGGATCTTGTAATGAGTGAGCTTGCCGTATTTAGTATCAACAGGCTAAGAGTGGGGAATGCATCTTTATATTTGAGCTTCGTACTCTGAACTCGTGTGATCGAAACCTCTTTGACAACTGGGCGAAAGTTTTCGCATGGGATGGAGACGTCATAAGATGACGCAAATCTAAATTCAAAAAGCTCTGGGAGGACCTTTGTGACTTGCAGCATGTGAAGATTTTGAAGGGCTTCTAGTTCATCTGGGTCACGCGTCAGTATTGCAAATTGACAAGACAAATCTGTTACCTTTCAATCTAAAGACTTCGGCATGCGTGCTATTTTTCTGCACCTGAATTTGTCGCTCAGCCACCTGGATAGCATTGGTTGTCTCAAGCTTCTGAGCCTCGATTTCCTCCAGCTTCTCCTGTAGACGATCCAGTTTGGCTTTACCTTCATCGACGTCTGCTCGGAAGGCTTCAAGCGCAACACTACAAGGGTGCCGCTGAGTCAACTAGCTTAGAACCATCAATCTTGAAGCATAATCACCTTTGTTCTTGAATGGTCGTTTTCAGTTCATTCAGATAATCTTGGTCGCAGTTTTCGAGTTCAGCGACGTCAGCCTGTTCTTGCTCCAATTCCCGAAGAAGATTCTCGTATTCTTCATCAAGAGCAGGCACAACTTCCTGGGTTTGACGGATAATATTTTCGAGAACTTTAGCATCCTGTCATCGAAATATTAATGTAATACAACGGCAGAGGCTACTAAGCATACCGCCTCAAGATCTCGAAACCCTTGATCCGCCTTCTCATACAGTTGCTTGACCCACTGCATCTTCCAGTCGTACCATTCTGATTTTGCCTGTGCATGCTTGTTGGCCTTGATGAGCTTGAGCTGATGGAGGAGCTCATTCTGGCCTTCCTCGTCCGCCAGCACAAACTCTTGGAATAACTCAGGAGTCATCTTGAGAGCCTCGTCTTCTGCTTCTTTGTAGATGCCTTTGATTCGCTCGATCCAGAGCTGCAGGTCTTTACTAACGTGTGTGTACAACTCTAGCTGCGGCACATCGACCGCCATTGCGACCACATATTCAGATAGAGGGATCTCGTTTTCTGTAGACTGTCGCCTGGAAGGACGAAGGGCAGACGAGTGCACAGTAGAGCGACGGGGGGCAGCGATTTCATCCATGAATCGTATCCCAGTCATCTCAAAGAATTGTTCTATGGAAATTTGTGGCCCATCTTCAGGAGGGAAGTCTCCTTCAACAATATCTGCGAGCCCTTGCTGAATGGGGTTAGAAATCTCTTCAGAGATGAGGGTTAATGGTCTGAGGTCTGAGGTTACCTCCATCCCATCGAAATCAGGCTCTGGAAGGTCGTCTGGTATTTGCTCTGGTCTAGGGCTAGGTGGCCGAGGGGATGCGCGTACTGGTGTTGACGGTCGAGGGGAATTGCGTGATGGGCTTTGAGGTCGAGGGAAAGTAAGTGCAGGGGACACTCTCGCGGGTGATTTCCTGAGTAGGTCAGCAATCGGGGAAGCCTTCCCTGGCGTCTCATAAACGGCAGACTCTGTGGTCGGGGAGACGTGCGGTGGTGCAGGCGTGATCTCAGCTCTCACCTCCTCCTGTAGCTCCAAGACACTCGCTTTCTCTGTCGTCTCTCTAACAGCTCCCTCCCCTGCAAAGGAAATACTCTTCCTGCCAATATACACGGCTCCTTTCTTGGGAGAAGTAGCGAGAGTTGCTCCACCCATGCTTTTCCTCTGCGCGAAGTGTCCCGAGGGACGGCGAAATCCAATGGATGGGCGTCTATTCGAGCCTGAAAGCGGCTCCACGTTTACTTGAAACGATGTCTTCTTGCTTGGGGAGAGCCTTGGAGGTCTGCTCGACGGCATGGGTTGCTCCTTGGAGAACTCATGTGGTGGCGCAGTCAGTTTCTGGGGGCCAGCTAGCTTTTTGGTGGGACTGGGCCTGTCTTCTGATTCTGAGTCATCGACTGCGCTTTGGACCCTCTTTTTTGGCGAGGGACGGGCAACAGGAGGGGCAAAAGCCGCAGAAAATTTGGCTTTGCTCGGTGATTTAGTAGGTGAAAGAGGACGAGGGCGGGCTGGCGACGCTGGCATTTGTCCGCGAGGCGTGAAGGAAAACGAGAATGGTTTGGGAATCGTAGCAGGTCGTGGAACAGACGCGGGTAGAAGTGTATTTGGGATCTCCCCAGGTGGCGGGGCGGGTTTGAATACGGCAGGTCTGGCTGCTGGCTGCTCATGAACACACTCCTGTGGTTCGGTCTGAGCCTCAGCTATTGGTTGCGCGGAAGGGAATGAAAGGTCCGTGCCTGCAATATCAGACTGGTCCTCGCTTGGCTCCTCCGGAATGTCATATGTGGATGTGATCTCCATGGTAGAATTCCCATCCCCAGTGCCAGCACCAAGACTGACCCGGCGCATAAGCTGAGTAACATTGATAGTCTGGTTGCCGTCGTTTTCCACATCGTCTCGCGCAAAACTATCTTCAGAGCTACCGAAACTGTCATTATGTTGTCCTGATTCTTCAACATCTATTCCATTTCCGAATCCGAGGGATTCACGAGCTGCTTGGAGTCTCGTGAGGGCATCAGTGATCTCCATGTCCTGTCCCCCATGATCGTCCTCTTCGTCGGATGAGGGAACGTATGGGGTTTCACCAGAGTGGGTTACTGATCGAAGAGCAAGCCAAGCCTCGCTTGGCGGGGCTGGTGGACGGATGAGTGGAACAGTGAACTCCATCGGCTGAGAGACATCGCCTTCAGATACGAATGACTGAGATTGGTGGGAATCATCTTCAGCATAGGACTGATCGACAGAAGTCTGCTGCTGACCACCCTCGTCATGATTGTCTGGTGATGATGTTACATTTGCAAGTGGTTGGCGAGGAGCGAGAGCCAAGGAGCGTCGCTTATGAATGTTGACCTGCATGGCCTCGGTGACCTCCATGTCGTCGTCATCAAAGTTGAAGTCATCATCTGCAAAGTCGTCATTAATAAGCAACTCTTCATTTTGAGCTTGTAGGTATGCAGCTGGCCCAAAAGCTGTATCATCGGAGTCCATCTCCATAGACTCCTCTCCTGCGCCGTCACTGAAAGCGATGGATCGAATTGAGCTTCGGCGACGGAATTGGCTTGCTCCAGGATATGCATTTTCATCCGTAGGGCCTCGTTCTATTGCCTCCTGCGCAGGCGAGGACTGAGGAGAAGTAGTGCTATTTGTGTTTTGTTCCTGTGTTTCAAATAGCCGAACGTGTGCCCGGTCTGCGAAGCTGACGCGCCGCGCAAGAGATTTTCGCGTGTTTTCGTGAACATGGGTCAGATCCATGGATTGCGTAGCATCATCATCATCCTCAGGGATATTGACAGCCGGTTTGAGGATACTTTTTCGGGGAACCTGTTGGATCATAAGGAAAACAAATGGCACTAGATCATATAACTTACCAGTGACCGACGTGTCTTCGAAGTAAGATTGATCTTATCACCAGGTGCAATAGAGTGTGCTCGCCGCTTTTTGCCCGGATGAAAAGGTCGATTCTGGTTGGCTACCGCGATAGATTTGCGTCTACTAGGCGATCCTCTGCCGCCATTAGCGGTCATATCCAAGCTGTGTATGTTTGAACAAAGGCAAATTAAGAAAGGTGTCGTGAACGAGACGTTGAACAATATATAGAACTGAAAGGCTATTGTGCTGAACACGCCCACGTGACACAGATTAGACGCGTCTCGTCACATGACCTATCAGAAACTTACCGACGCGTTCGTGCAACCTGTCTCATTTCCAACACTAACCACATCAATTTGCGTTCGTTCTATATATAAAATACACCATTGTTACCATTTTATTGCGACTGAGGTACCTCACTTGTACAAACATAAAAAACATGTAGCATTAAGTATTACAGTCGGTTGTCCGCAATGCTCTCAAGAGAAAACCAATCAGTAGATCATCAGCCAGCCATTAGCTTATACGCATCCGCCTAATGTTCTTGCTTCCTCCACCCTTTTCCGCATTTTTATCCACGGCACCAACTACTTGCTCTAGTTCTTCCTCAGTCACTACAGCCTTCTTGCCTAGTTGCCTTCGAGGAGTCGTCAGTCTGTTGTCGAATTCGTGACACAGACCTCACTCACCTCTTCTTTTTCTTCGTGGTATCAAGGTCGCCTTTTCCTGGCACGAATACAACATCAGGACCCCCGTGAGCTGCTCGTGCCTTTCGATTGGGTAGGATCGTGACAGAGTCATCAGCGCCACCTATGTCGTACTCCAAGAGAGAAAGATCTTTGACTTGCTTCTCCAACAAAGACACAGTGCGAGTTGATCGACGTCCAGTTTTAGCTTCCGTAATCCCTACTTTCTCTTTTGCCACAGGCTTAACGGCCACTCTAAACGGCCTAGACTTGACCTTAGCTAAAGGGGCGTAGTCATCAGACTCGTCATCTTCACTAATTGGATCGTCCACGCTGTCCTCTCCCTCCGTGATTTGCTCTATTTCGCTTTGAGCACCTGCACCGGTCTCCTCTTGATCAGTGCCTAACATTCGGTTGGAGGTGAGCTCTGATTGTGTTTTGGCCTTCCCCTTGCCGTCAAGAGGTGATGAAGATCGGCTTGCTGCGGAGTCAGCTGACTCATCACTACCTTCGATAATTTCTACGTTCTGATTTGAAGTCAATTCCGAACCAACAAGGGGGTTTCGTCCTACTTAAACTCACCTCATCTTCAATCTCATCTGACTCCTCGCCCTCTTCCACTATTTCTCGACGCTTTTGAGGAGAGCCAATTAACCCAGCTTGATGCAGCATGTCGATCTTGGCATCCATTTTCCGCTCGTTTCGCTCCACCTGACAGACACTGTAAGTTGATATCTTATCCTCAAGGTCCAGACTTTACCTCACTCATAAGCCTCTGGCTGTAAGTCTTCTCAATTTCGCGCATCCTTTCTTCCATTTCCTTCATAACGTCTTCGCGGGTTTCTGCTTCGACTATTACACAGCGCATCTCCGCCTCGTAGAGCTGTGAAAATGGCGTCGTGTTGAATAGACATCGACTTTCAGCAATAAAATCATACCCGCAGGCGCAAGTCCTCTATTTCATCAAACAGGGCATCCACTAGCGGATTGATGGGTTCATCATCTTCATCCTCACTCTCGCCATCTTCCCTCGCCTCATCCTCTGTATAGAGCAGATTGATAGAGGGTACAATTTATAATGTAACGACGTACCTTCGAGAACCTCAAGATGTGCTTCGCTAACCTTCTTATTAGGGAGAACACTCGATATTGTCACTTTCCTGGTCACAGCCCTGGGCAGAGCTGAGCCGACTGTACTCCGTTTGCTTGGATTGGTCGGCACGCGGGGTACAGGTGCGTTGTTCACAGTCGTCGAAACTTCTCTCGCAAGCGCAGAGAATTTCATTACATGAGAGTTTTCTTCGAAGCCGGTATCATAAGGATTGATGTTGACGATCATCACCTATCATTATAAGCTCTCCATGAACTGCTTGCATAATGCCCCAAGCCGAAGACTTACGACGCGACCATCGCCAACAAAGTAATCCATTAATACCTCCGTGAGTTTGCTATGCCTAAATGGCACAACAGCCAATGCCCTCTTAACATCACGAGTATCCGTCCGCCCAGGATTTGCTAGGCTTTGTGCAAGGCGCTTTTGGTTGGAGCGCATGACCTATGACTGGTGAGGTGTGATACTAGAAAAAAGAATAACCACCCTACCTCCATGCATTGTCCAAGGACCATGAGAGATTTGTTGATGTTTCCAGCCTCTTTTAAACGATCGCCAGTTGTCTGCGTGTGCTTTGTTCGCTCCGATCCTGCTAGATCCACGAGGGTTAACCGCGATATTTGCAGAGAGTTTGGGTCCTGCAAAAGTTGAAAAAACAACACCGCATTTTCCAGATCCGTACTTACATCTCGGTCACCCCGGTGTCCTCTTAGAATCTTGATAGTTACCATACCATGGCTCCTGCTACTTTGGCTGTTGGCCAGAGTGCCGAAGACACGTCGATGCAGCTGTCCTAACTTGACAAGTGCCTTTGCTTGCGCAGCACCAGTTACCCGAAAATATCTCAGTCCTGCAATATACTTTCCTGAGCTTCCAGGCCCACTCTCATCTAATGCGTCAGAGGCAGGTGAAGGTTTAACAGTCAAAGCTTTACGCGTCAGCAGAAGTGGGTGGGCGAGTTGTGCACTGGTGTTGGAGCGAGGAATTTGTGACCGCGACGTATCCTCCGTCACTTCAGCAAGAAGATCGTAGACCTTTTCATTGTATACTTCCGCGTAAGATATCCAGATAGAATACTCGTAGTTGCGGTCGAGCTTAACGGTGGTTGGATCGATGTCAATGTCATCCGTGCTCGAGATGTGTTCCGCAAGGACTTCTGCAAGTTGTGGTTCATCAATGTCTGTTGGAGGCAGGAACTCAGAGGGGTCAGCTTCTTCTACGCCGTACAGCCTAACGGGCCTGAACTAAGAAAATTTGATGATGGTAATTTATATCAAGTCGTGTACATCGAATCGTCACTCACCCGGCCATCGCTGTGAAGTCCTTCGACGCTGTTAAAAATGACGTCCAGCGTCCGCGGCAGGATACCTGCAGAATCTGGACCGTTGCCTCCTTGAATTGTATATGTCTTGCCAGAGTTTGTGACGCCGTATGCGAACAACAAGCCATTCTGTCCATCCAGGAGATCGCGGACAAGGGGAAGTGTAGTTTTTGTGAAGAACTCTGCCTGTTGTGTTTCTGGTAGGAAAACATGCGAGAATCTGTAGATTGACGAAGGTGCAATAGTTGAGACGCGAATGTGCGGTTTGGAGCTGCCTGCCCCATCATGGGACGTATCAGTCATCTGTACAGACGTATCGGATAAAGGGGCGAGGTAAGGCATAGACATGAGTTCATCATCCCCAAGATGAGGACGAATGCGCAGATAAGCCTAAAGGACATTCTCAGTGTGCAATAAAAAGCCAGTATGCATAATCCACCATAACCGGTTCGCGCTCTGCAGTTAATCCGTGATCTGCTCGTGCTTGCCTAGTACCGGCCACCTTCTTGGCAGCAGGAAGCTTGACATCAGGCGAATTAGCTCTATTTGCAAGAGGTTTTCGACCAGCTGTTCGCGTTTTTGATACCTCAGTTTGTGCAGTAGTTTTACTTGGAGGTCTTGCTCGAATAGTCTTTATCCCTGCTGGAGGACTTGAAGGTGGAACTGGTGTCTTTGTTCGGGTCGATGCCCTCGTCGTTGCTGCACCAATCTTCGATCTCGTGGCCATGGTGTTGCAATTTTTGTTGCAATTTACCACCGCTGACTGATATGGGCTCTGGAAAGTCGAGAAGATTTGCAGCACGGGTTGGAGTTTGAACACGTAAATAATCGTACAGAAGTGGCGCGCCAAACGACGCGTTGCACCACGTGATCATTTCAATTCTCCATTGCTGCCATCATGATACCGACGCCAGATCTTTCTCACTTGACTAGGCATGATCTCGAGCAAGTTTACGACCCAGCAGGTAAGTGAGATATATGAACTGTATTGTGGTCTAAACTATCTTGCAGAGGACACATTCTTGCTATTAGATGCCCTCGAACAGGAGGCGGAAGCGCTCCGAATGGAACGTCCTCTGATTTGTCTCGAGGTCGGGTAAGTTTTAGCTTATATATGCTATAAAGTGTTGAGTATGATTCAGGTCTGGATCAGGATGCGTATCAGCGTTTCTTGGAAAGATATTAGGACAATCCTCTTCTCGCGAGTTCATATTCACCATTCTGGATGCAGGTCTGATTAACAATTTGCCAGTTTACCTCTGCACTGATATAAATAGACACGCCACCCGATGTACACTCGCAACAGGGAAACAAAACAGGGTACGACCTGAGTCCCGTTGACGTTTTTACTGTATCTAATTCACAGTCACATAGTAGATACCTCTAGATCCAGTGACGTGCTCACTAGCACGACCTCTCTTATCGCGATTGCATCACGCAGTTGATGTACTCTTATTCAACCCCCCTTATGTGCCGACAGATACAGATGAAGCTTCCGATGCTCAGAACAGTACCGATATTACGGGGTCCTGGGCAGGAGGGACCGATGGAATGGAAATTACTAATCGTCTGTTACAAGACGTTGAGGTATCGTATTTCCCAATACCAAGGAATATTATTAAGTATGCTTCTCAGTGTCTATTATCACCGCGGGGTAGATTTTATTTGGTTGCCTTGAAACAAAACAATGTCACAAGCATCCAGTCCAGGATGTTGGAAGGCTTTGGTTTAACTAGCCAGGTAAACTCAACGTGTCACAAGTTGATCACACTCTTACGATTACTAGATTATCATCGAACGACGGGCGGGGAGGGAGTTTTTATTAATCATTCGCTTCACACGGACTGCCCTTGGTTCAACGTTGATTCCGGCACCAGAAGCACGTCTCAATAGTTAAATGGATACTATGAAATTCTTGACACATCAATGAATAGTAAATGAAGCATAAAACTAGCAGTGCATAAATTGCGAATTGAGTGTGTAATAGAGGATATCAAGAATTGCTTGTGCCGTAAATCAATTGTCCTCGTTTAACCCTGGTCTACGACCCCTGATGCTAAATCTCGACGGCGAAGTCTGTTGTTGTGATCGTTCAAAGGACACGACCGAGGCGACTCGTGCTAGTGGATTATTCTCTGCATCAAATTCCAGACGAAGGCGGGCAAGACCGCCGGCTTGAAGCTCGACGGTAACATCAGCAGCAGTCGACCGACCAACTTGTATGTGCTGCCAGATCTAGTCAAATCTGTCAGCAAAATCATACCACAGCCAAGGGAATCTTGACGTACATCAACCTCACCCTCAGCTAATAGCTTATCTTTTCCGAGCGTTTTATGGTCATAAATCCAGAGATGCAACTTGGGCATGTGTGCGCTAGCAGTAAAATTGAAAGACTCATTCCTAGCGTAAAAGTTGAGAGACGACACTATGAACCAGGAAGGTCTTACCATTCTGGTGATGATGTCTTGATACCGTGCTTTGTCTTGAACTCCTTGTCGCCAACACGTATGACTGCATACGGTTTGGTGTCCGTCGTAGACACGTCTTTTGCACTTATCATGGTTACTTTCAGTGTTCCAGGCTCCGATGGTAGACCCAAAAGTGAAGGAATGGGACTTGAGGAGGGAAGAGCGGAGGTAGTAGCGGCATTAGCATCTTCGTCTCCAGTATGCTCTCGTATCGATCGCGGTGCCTGGCTAGAAGCAGCCTCAGATATGGTATGGGGGACATCTAACTTTTCAAGACCGCTTCCGAATTCTTTCTTGAAGACACTACCAATGCCACGAACGACACCCTTGCCAGCACCAAAGGGTAATGATCCGATATGGGTCATAGCGCGGCCCGCGGAAGAGAAGGTTGAGGTCGCCTTCCGGCTCTTGGCAATGATCTCCGGTTGGAAGACCAATCGAATTGTGACATGTCCTTTTGCACCGTGCTTTTCTGAGGAAAGCTCGATCGTCTGTTCGGCGGCCTCGAAGGGTTTGATATCACGCAGATTGATGGTACCAGTCCCAAGACTCTTTGATTGTTCAAGTTGGTTCCAGTCGAAAACTTCGATGGAAAAGTCTGCCGCCTCTCGAGATGGCTAACATGCCGTTCAATGGAAGATATACCTCGATGAATAGCAGATGGGCATACCACATTAACTTCAAACATTTCCGACCAATCAGGGTTGAGAGTCTTCTTCTTAGTTTGAGATGTGAACACCTTCGTGCCGTGAAGAGTGAAGACGGCGAATGGATCGGATGTGCCTAGGTATCGTCTTAAAACGAATACAACGTGCACGTAGTAAAGCTCACCTGTTCTGTCAGCAGAACGAAGGTCCTTTCCAGCCAAAAGGTAAACTCGGAGGATGCCTTGGTCTGTGACAAAGGATGTGAGAGGTGTAAACAATGCACGGATTTTACAAACTGCTTACTGTTGATGCTCTCTCTAGCCAAGAGCTTCACTGGAACAGGCACATAGCGAGTTTCAATCTCAACGGTAGACAACTGACCGTCTGGATGTGTGAGTGTGAAGGACGACCGATGATTCTGCAGATGATAAGGATCAATATTTACATCAAGAGCAGATAGCTCACCAGGGTGGCATCTAAGAAAGCCTTAGCATCACCCTTCCATTCCGCTATAACGTCATCCTTGTCGAAGTCCCCACTCTCATTCAAGCGCAGCCAGACGCGACCAAAGTCGAGCTCTTTAAGGAATCCTTCACCAACATGCGCCCATTGAGCCTTTCTACCTCGCGATTTTAAGGTGCTGAAAGCAGGCCAATACGCTTCATCCAAGAGCACATCAAGGCGAGCTTTCTTCTGCAAACGTCCACCTATCACGTTGAAGATAATTATACCCGACTCTTAATATGCAGATGAGCACAAGTCGGGTCGGAGGACTTTAGCCTACTCACGATGCTTAAATAATTCTTCCTTGCTGAGCTCGATACCCTCTTTTGCAGAATCATTCTCCGTCGGTGACGAGGCTTCTTCGTCTGCCTTTACAGCTCCATTCCCGTTGGCTTGAACTGTTTCGCTAGAGTTTGTTTGATGAGGTGGGCTATGTGTCCCTGCCTCAGTTATTGGATGATCGACAGTCACATGTGGCTCCTCTTCGCTGCTGGAAGAACTACGGATGCTAATACCATTACTATGATTGCGCTGGACTTTATGAGCGGCTTTCTGGATCTCGTTCTCGCCTGCATCAAAGGGTACATGCTTCAAGTTCAAAACGGATACGAATTCAGCGCTGTAGTGTAGCTGCCCTTTGTATGAGCCGTCGTCGATCTGGATTGGCTCAGCAACCTCCTTGACACCGGTTGATTCGTAGCGGTGTTGTGGATCAGCTGGCGACTCGCGTGCGATATCACTAACATGCAATTCCACGGATCCAAGAGAGCGATCCTGCCATCCTGGTCAGCCAGTTAGATGCATCAGCTGACAGCGACAAACCTTGGTCAGGTGCTGGTAATCCATGACTTTCATGAACATCGACTGATCAGAAGTTAGCCTATTAGGTTCGAGAAGTGGTGAAGAATCTTGCCTCTCTCAAGGAATGGACTTAGAGACCCAGAATAACGAAGATGAGCGAGGAAAAGTAACAAGATGCGCAACTACATACCCGGGATATATATTATTTGATCCCATTCAGGGTTCAGATCTGCAGTAAAGGTTACTAGGGGTTGGTCATGATTGTTCGCTACGCACTGTTGTTAATAACCTCGGTCCTCCCGAGAGTGACATTATTCACTAACACTCGCACATACGGATCACTCTGAAACAGACTGTCGTCAGCTGAGCTTTCCTAAAAATGACAGATGTGTATCACTTTGCCGAAAGTCGCTTCCACGTTCCTAAAAATTGATTATCAAACCTGTTGTCTCACAGTTCCTGAATGAAACTTACTTGACATCTGTCGCCTTCCGCAACCAAAGTCTAACAACACCTATGGGAGGCACATATTGATCTGCGCTACTTAGGGCGCCAGCCATGTGCAGAGGCTTCCACTCGCAACTGAGCTTGATCTTGCCGCTCTTGCAGCCGTTCAAAGGCCACCACTCCCTGTTAAGAGCGGGGTCTGTCTGGAGAAGATCGACCAGCCGGACAGACATATAACCGACCACAGGATCTCTGAAGAAGTCCCGCTCATCGAGCACCTTGATAGTAATGACTGAAGACGACTTGTCTGCGCAAATGAACTCCGTTGTTGACTCCCAAATGGGATTGTTCGTGTGCTTGATGATTTGCGATTTGTGCGTGTAGGAATCGCTAGTCCCAAGAAAGACCTTGACTAAGGGGTTCAAGTCGCCGGAAAGTGATTGTGTAGCATCAAGTTCCTTCGCCTGATGTATAGTCAAGCGAACAATTCCAACATCTAACAAGTATGATAAGTTTTGGCGGGGAAATGAATCGTAAACGCACTTGTTTGAGGCAAGTTTTCCTTTCCATCAACAGATTCAGGTTTCAAAACCGGGAAGAAGTTGACATCGAAACGAATCATTCCTTTATCCTTTCCATCTTTTAGAACGGGTAGCTCTAAGCCTTCCTGAGTTGCATCCTCCAATAGCTTCTGCAGCTCGAAGGTGGCAGCGCCAAGAGGAGTGTCCTTACGATGGTCGTTGTAGTCAAGGAGACTAAGCACCAACGACTCTTGAAGGGATTTGACCAGAATGAACTTTGTCTCCATCCATGTTGGGTTGTATCTGATGGTAATAGTGAGGCCAAGTAAAGCAAAACGACGAAAATTGCTGACGTGCTTGACTTGTGCTTGGTTCTCGCGAGTTCCTCGCGGTTATTGATGCTGATGCTGACATAGGGATCAGGGCAGCCCCCGCCAATCTTGTGGGCCTTGAGCCCCCGAGCAGCCCCGACAGTGACCTGAATGACGCCGATAGCTGTATCGAGGAGTACACCAGAAAGAAGTTGTTCAAGATTGAGAGTGAACACATTCGGGTCATACATCATGGGACCGAGCGTGCCGTGAACCATTTCCCGAATGAAAGTCTGTAGACCAGGAATCTGATAACAAGATGAGCCCTAGTCGATGATGCTTCGTTATACCGTTACTTACGTGGGCTACGTCAAATCCAAGCGACTCGCCACCCACCGGTTTTAGCACGTAGTCGATAACCGGGTTTTCAAGGAAGCTGATGTCCACGATCTGCACGTGAGGGAAGTTCGCCATTAACTTCAACCTAATCCTCATCAGACCGCTGAAAGTGATGTCCTCGAGAAGAATGGGAATGGAGGCTGTGGCAAGACCTTTACCCAGGCGAACTGATAGAACAATTTTGGGGTTGACTTTTTGGGCTGCTTGACGGGGGGTCATGTCAGATACATCATTGGGAGTGAAGGAAATTCCCCAATCCATCATGACGATATCGTCAGCAGTCTTTGGAAATGTCCTGACTTTGTCTATGTGGGGAGCCTTCGTCCCAAGGGTGAAGGTTGTGAGGCGCAAGGAGTCCAAGAAGGCGGGAGTAGTGGTACTCAAAATCTGATCGACAGAGGCGACGACAGTAGCAGAAAGAACAGGCTCGTAAATGAGCCAGAAACGGTCCAAGAAATTGTTCATCCAATCAGCGGATTCGTGCTCGGACGCAAGGCGTGTCTTGATCAATTCTCGCTGAATGTCATCACGGGCACAACGGCGGACACGAGTCATTGAAGTCACATAATAGGTGTTGCAAATGGACAACAAAAGGATGAGCCATCCCCAGCCGAAGTTGAATCGTGTCAAGAAATGAGAAGCGAATACGGCCTGTACAAGGTCATGCAAATGAGTTAATTGCAAATGACAAGACTGCAGACTTACAAAGCAGATAAGAGCAGCATTATGGTACCACTGGCCATAATATTGCTCAGCCAAGAAAAGCTGAAGTATGTGATTGTCTTTCTCCTCGCCTTCTTCAGGCGGAGGTGCATCGATGTTTGCAACAGCACGCCAACCGACTTTGTACCAATCCGGAATGGCCGGAGCAAGACCAGAGGGGTATTCTCCGGGTGTAGATGGGGTTATACTGCCCGATGTGTCCTGCTCTTCGTTGGCTGCTTCATCCACGTGTTCGACTGTGATGGTGGGGACGGGCGCTCCGACAACGGATAGCTCTGATGTAGACATTAAGATTGAGTGACGTAGCAGAGACAAAAGCGCGCCTTTTTCGCCATGGTTACTTTCGTCCTGGTGAATGATACTCTTCAGTTGGTTATGCTGGCTCCCCGCAGCAGCAGCCTTCTGTTGTGGAGAGGCATCCGGGTCAAACGAGTGAACTATGGCACCCTTGGATGCATCATGGTTCGTGATGTCATGAATAAGGGTTTCAGCTGTTTCTTGATGTTGTTTTACGCTACCATTGGAAGGTGTGTTCGTCGCCATGGCCAGCGAGTTAAAGAGAAAGGGAAAAAGAAGATGGGAACGGTTGAGTCAACTCAGAAGAACGGCCAGCAAAAAGGGTAGTAAGATAGACTTAGTGTGTTAAGGAGTTCGTTATAAGGAGCTTAAGGATAAATGAGGAGCCGAATATAGGACGTCATGCATGTGACCTACACAGGTCAACAACGCATACCATCGGAAGTAGAGCTATACCCGTTATTTTTCCCACGAAGTGCAATCCACGGAGGCTGGGGAACGTTTCTGCTCAAAAGCCGTATCCCAGAGGTGAAATGAGGATATTTTTTTGTTCACCTCGGACAAGCGGGTTTCACCACACGGATGCGAAAAGTATAAAATGTCGTGATTTTGTAGTCCATTTATGCCGGCATTTCCTCAACAGCTCATTGAATTTCGCGTTTTTTGCTGGAAAATTTATTCCTTGCATGACACACTGGGCCGCATACCCTACACAGCGTACCTAGAAATTTCTGCCACGAAAACGGTGCAGAAAACATGGGAGACTCTACTTGAACGTACCGTGATGTCGTGACCGGTACTGATTTGGTTAGTTGCTGTTTGCAGATAAAATGCACTAGCTATATACTAATACTAGTAGGACACGCCTTTTTCGGCCGGAGGCGGGATTGCGGCCCCGTACCTACATGCCGTCATCGACATATAGCTTAGTCATCTTCCTATTCATGACAGCCTCAAGGTTGTCACAAGGACAAAGTCCATGAGATACTACTAATCTCAGGAGCAAGCTATGTTTATTCCTTCTTCCGACACATGAGTTATCAACGATCAACCTGGTTATGTTCTGTAATATCCCGCAAATACGGCCCTACCTGTCTCCGCTACTATTCGCAGCACACTAGGATAAATCCGAGAGCAAAGGCTCAGGTATGATCATCCATCCAGCTTAGCATCAACTCATCGTGCCTCAGTCAAAAATTGCACATATCGATACACAAAGACCATTCTCACCCGCACTCGTTGACTCGTTCCATAGGAATCACGATTATCTTCGCATCTCCTTGACAGAGAAATGTAATCTTCGATGTCTGTCCTTCACTTAGCTTGTTGTTTTGAGCACTAAGGCAATATCATCGTTGTGCAGGTTTTTATTGCATGCCCAGCGAAGGAGTAGAGCTATCGCCGGCCGAACATATTTTAACCGACGACGAGATCATCCGATTGGCAAATCTTTTTGTGAGAAGCGGTGTCACTAAAATACGTTTGACTGGGGGTGAGCCTACTGTACGGAAAGGCTTAGACGATATAATTCGCAAGTTGTCATTGTCATACTTTTGAATGTTGGCTTAAGTTTACGCAGATCGCCTCAACGAGCTCCGCCCACTCGGTCTCCAGTCCATCGGAATGACCACTAATGGAATCGCCCTCCATCGTCGTCTGCCTCTTTATATTAAAAACGGCTTAACACACCTGAATCTGAGGTGACCATCATTTCTTCGTGCATTCAATACGGCACGTCTGATAATGATCAGCCTTGATACTATGGACCCCTTCAAGTTTGAGATTATGACTCGGCGTTCCGGTCACGATGCGGTTCTTCGTTCACTCAGTACTGCCCTCCACAGTGAAGGCTTACAATCAGTGAAATTAAATGTCGTCGTCATTAAGGGCCTCAATGATTCAGAAGTCCTGGATTTTGTCAAATTAACTATGGACAAAAATATATCTGTTCGGTTTATCGAATTCATGCCCTTCACAGGTATCTTGTGTCCTCCATAATCATTGGCTTTACTTACACCGCCACCGCTACAGGAAACAAGTGGGATAAGGCGAAGATGGTCCCTTCCAGCCACCTTTTGGACATTATCTCAAGGAAATATCCTTCTATAACACGAGCACCCGACGAACTCAACGACACCGCACGATCCTGGAAGATTCCAGGACATGCTGGTAGTTTAGGTTTCATCAGCAGCATGTCAGACCATTTTTGCTCGTCCTGCAACCGTCTACGTTTGACAGCTGATGGGCAAATTAAAGTATGTTTATCATGACAGAGTGTGCCACGTACTCACCCTTGACCAGGTCTGTCTATTTGATGCCAAAGAAGTATCCCTTAGAGATGAAATGCGACGTGGCGCCAGTGACGGAGAACTCTTGAACGTCATTGGGCACGCTGTCCAAGGAAAGCAGGAGAAGCACGCCGGAATGGAGGACATCGATGTCATAACCAACAGACCTATGATACTCATCGGAGGTTAGGTACTTTCCTTCGAGGTAGAGTCTACTAGTGTGAAGGGTTCATTCAATAGTGTCCTGATGTAATCTACTTTTCCAGGCATACAGCCTCACAAGTCTAGAGTGCAATCGTTGCCTCGCCTTTCTGCACAATCTTACCTTCTTGATGATACCTTATTGTTACCTCGGCTCCATCGACGTTGGAGCTCATCATCTAGTCAATCTGGCCTCCGTTTGACTCACATTGATTCTGATGGTCGGCCATGCATGGTTGATGTCGGTAATAAGGACGCAACGAAGCGTAGTGCTACTGCCAGCGGTCGCATATACATCCCAAGATCTGCATATGACCTTGTCACAGGATCGGGTGGTGTCGACTCCACGGACAAGACAATCCAAAAGGCTCGCAGCAAAGGAGATGTGATGACAGTCGCCCAACTGGCAGCGATCATGGGGTGCAAACGAACCTCTGACCTTATTCCTCTATGCCATCCTCTCCAGATATCCAATGTATCCGTCACATTGACGCCTGAGTGTGCTGTATGTCCAGTTTCACAGCCTAGTGACGAAAACACCCTCGAGTATAGTATAAAGTGTATTGCTACCGTGGCATGCGAAGGTAAAACCGGAGTAGAAATGGAAGCACTCACTGCGGTGTCGGTTGGTCTCCTTACAGTTTGGGATATGCTGAAGGCCGTGGCGGGTAAAGAGATGAAAATTGGGGAAATCATAGTCACGCATAAAACGGGCGGCAAAAGTGGTGATTTTACTCGAGGTCCATTATAACTATTAGTTTCATCACCAGTGTACATCATGTAGTCTTCAACACATCCTCGATTGCATCTTCATGTTTGGCCACTTTCAATCTTATGATTATTACGTACGGGTCCACGCTACTCCTGGAGTCCGATTACTTTTGCTTCTGAAAGACTTTGTCCCTCCGTCTTGCTCCACATACTCCATTTCTGAGGGTCATGCTATCGTGCAGTATGCTTGCCACCGACTTCGTCGGTGTCATCTGCACAACTGCAAAATATCTCTTCCCTCTCATGAACTTTCTTCTTGCTCGCCGTCAACTCAATATTTGTGGTAAACTCGTCTTCAAGGAGAGTTCAGGTAGAATCCGACCCACGAGCTGAAATGATGAAGAGCTCCGTTTGAAAGCTTACCAGCTTCGCATTTGGCCGCGTGTTCTTGAACTTACTTCAGTGTAGGGCCGCCGCTAGGTCAGGAAGTATACCCAAGTGATGCAAACGTGAAGTAAATAACTTGGACTGTTGAGGTGTCGTCAAGGGCCTTCGCCTACTCACCTGTACGGTGCACCAGGCTAGCCAGGCATCGAAACTTCCAAAGTCGCTCCCATAACCAAAAATCCATCAGCTTTCAATAGCTCAAGCATAATATACTCTTGGGAGGTATGGTAAGCGATCCGCGAAGTCGTGAGCGTCATGTCGATTCTCGGCGGTATTGCATGACGGAAGAAAATGCGCTTATGGGCCGGGGGATCACCAATGCTTGCTATGATCAATGAAATATAGTATTCCAGGGACATTTCGCGAATATTGTGTATGAGCATGAGTGAGCGAAGCCCGTTTATTCAAAAATTTGACCTTCATTCGTTCCCATTACACAACACCTATTATTGAATCCAAAAGGCCAATTGTTGGTACCTAAGAAGGTCAAGCCAGACCACTCTATCCTCGGATGAAAGCTGCAAGAAGTGCGTTGATGTCGGAGTCGAGTCGCCCGGCTACTTTGGACTGTCAATGAAGTTATCAGAAATTGCTATCAAGTAGCAAGATTATAATTAATCCAATACTAACATCTTCAACCTTAATGACCGTGGGGACTGAGGTGACTTGCCAAGGCTCGCCTCTGAAAATATTGGAAGGTGTTTTCCATCTGGACACCAATGATCACAGAGTTGAGTGCCAGTCCACAGATGACGCGATACGCCTGCCTACTCGGGCTTTTGGCCAACATAAACAATCACCGCAGATGGCCCGTCTTGAGGACCGAAGGTATCTTGGATGATCCGATCTACTGCTACGCAATCCTGGCAGCACAACCAGTCAGGACTATGTTGTCGCTGTACATGAAACTTACACTCACAGGGCACCATAGCTGTCCGTTCACGCGAGAGGAATAGAAAATAAAGAATTGTTCTTTTGCGCCTTCGAGATCTTTAGGATCGGAAGGGAATTCAACTTCACGAAGCGGCATCTGTCAAAGGAGGACCAAAAAGAAAGCGTAGTGGTAAACATCCCATTAGCGTCTATGTTATGTCTAATAATTGTCTACGGATTCGGAGTTCGGCATGCAGCGTATATAACAAGCTTATGGCGTCAATTACGGTATGCTGTAATGGTTTGGGAGGAGCATTTGAGTGTATGTAGTAGGGCGCATGTGTCGATAGTAACATCGACTTCCTGCACTGTTTCATCACAGAGTTCAATAGATGAAGATTAAATAGTGCTTCATGCTGATTTTGATGACGAGCCTGAGGTCGTTGAGGGTGCTTGCTTCACGAGGGGATGAGAGAAATTGGCCGCACGTCTCCCGAAATCACCATGAACGTCTAGTAGTATTTTAAGGGCGTTCCTCGCACGGATTTGAGACATTTCATCCCGCTTTGGTGTTGTCAGAGCAGTCTTAACTTCAGGTTTGTTGTTCTGCCATGGGTACTGTTGAAGATGATCAGAGGTATCAATGGTATGAACCAAACGGATGGACTGACAGGAAGGAGCTACGAAGATGATTAGATGTTAGTGTTTTCGGGGTGTGGAGTAACAATCATGTACCTTTTGCAAGTACTCATACGCAAGCAGGGTGAAGCCGAACTGTGGGCTACTTCTAAGGATACGCGCTGGTCCTCCCTTAAACAATGCCTTAAAACCTTCTTCCTTATCTAGAGGTTACAACAGTCGTGAATATTTCAATTTTGCTACATGAGATCGGCACTTACTAATCTTGACAAATGCATCTGTAAGACCTTTGTAATGGGTCTGGCCTTGTCGTGCTTCCACCTGCAAGCGTGTCTTCACCACATCTATGGAAAGTATCTGATATGTATCACCACGGGTACTACTCAAAGGGGATACGAACCAGCAGGAGTTGTTAGGTAGGCTGCTGGCATACCACTAGTGAATTCGTTCTATCAGCACATATCGCAAGTTTTTAATGCAAGAAACCTCACGCAATGCCCGCTGCACTCAACGTTTCCAGGAATGATAACTGCTTTCCGTTGTAGCCTTCATGAAAGACATCCTTTTTAAGGTGGGAATATGCTGTGAAATAGATGGCCGAGAACGGGATATCACGAAGCAAGCAAGCACTGGCCCCTTTGTACAAACCGACCACACCTAATTGGCGTACGATGTGTGCAGCACCATGTTTAACTGCTCCCTCTAGCTTCGCGGCTTCTCCCTGTATTTGGAGACGAATCTTACTAAAACTCGAGTAAGGATCAGGCTATGACCAGGGTGCTTAAACTTACACAATTTCTAGAGGATTGGTAAAAATCTACTAGCGTTGTGGGTGACATGGATATACTCTTAAAGGAGAAGACACACCACTTGACAACCACCGGCCGCTCCACCGGCTATCAGCTCCCAACCAAGCTTGATGCGTCCTGTCTCTGGATCCATGGCTCGACCACGGACGAGGTCGTTGACAGTAAGCTTGATAGCTTTCTCCGGAGCGACACCCTATTGAAACTTAAGGCGAGGTGAAATAATAGAAGTACAACGATGACGCACAATCAACTGTGGACCAAGGCCACGGTAGAAACCCATAAGACCTTCATTGCGGAATATTTTCTGAGCACAGTCGATGCTATTCTTGTACAGCATCTGACCGACCACTGTAGTCCGCTGGTTTTGCATCCTTGGAGCGGTTTAGTAAAACTCGCGAAAACCCATTCAAAAACGCACCGAGTCTGTCAACCAATGGGACTTGTTGTAGAGTAAAAGAATAATTGATAGGATACACAGCGTACCTTTACTATCAAGATAAGAAAATCAGATAGATCCAACACGGCATGACTCCTAATCACTTACCCATGTCAATGGGGTAGACAATAGTGGCACCGAAAGCCCCCGCGATTCCTATATCCATGTTAGAGTTGCGTTGCGATGGTGTCGTGCAATAGATAACACACCTCCTTGAACAAATCCGTAGGCAGACTTCAGTACTCCTTGAAGCAATGATGGCTTTGCGCTGATTTCATTGGCTTCGAGAACCTCGTGAGGAGCTCTCCATTGGGGATCCAAGAGTTGAGCAAAGTCCAATAGAGCAAGCCTCTTCTCCCGGCTACCTCGACCAGCAAAATGGAAAATGATGGACGCTTCCATGGGCGTGAAAAGAGCATAGCGCGAGATCGCAGCAGAGTGATTAAGGAAGTCAGACTGGTCGATACGTCCATCCTTTGATTTGGCAGTGGCCTCGCGTAAAATACTAACAACTTATGAGTTAATGACAGCTATATCAAGCAGGCGAAATTACCGCTCCACCATGTCCATGTCTGCGATACAAAAGTTGGGGTTGCTTCAGGCCGCAGAACGATTAAGCTCACCTCTAATAACGTTTTGAAATGCAACAACCTCAGAATAAGATATCCGCCCACTAGGAGTAAGCGTGCATAACGTAGGTAGACGTTCAATGACTGCATCAGATAGTTTATGCCCAGCAATATCCTGTTATAAGGGGGGGCATATGAGGCGCAAATCGTGAAAAACAACTTATCTACAAACCAAAATAATTTGTTTGAATTCCTCAGGTCTAATAAATCCATCTTGATCCTTGTCGAGATATTTAAAGGCCTGTCGAAGACGCTCTCCCTGGAGACCCTTCATCAACTGAGTAAATTCATTATCTACCAAAACAAGGTCAATAAACATGAATTAGAACAATATCCGCACTGACATCCAAGAACATGTGTGCCGTTTTTTCGCCCAAGATATAACTTAACCCAATCACTGTGACAATTGTAAACATAGATCATTGAAAATTCCAACAGTACGTACCAGTCAAAGTCAAAAGGAATGGTAGATGGCCCAACGTTAGCCAAGAATACGTTTTTGAACTCATCAAAAGTTATGGTACCCGAGTTGTCCCTGAAGGGTAACCGCGCCAGGTTTGAGTGCTGCTATATATAATGGGCGGGAAGGAAAGACTCACACGTCGAAATACTGAAAAGCTATCCAGTAGTCTGCGTCGGGACGTTTGAGAAGTGTCTCAAACACTGTGAAATCATTCCAAGAAACTAAACCCCGCTTCGAAGAGTCGGCTACACGAAAAAGGATCGCGAACTGCCCACGACCTATTTTAGTTGAATCGCCTTTCGGAGCGATAGCATTGACAAAGCTGTCGGGGTCAAGATATCTGTCGTCCGAGTCAGTAAGAGGTTAGATTCCTTTAGAGTGAATCATGATATACTTCTCCCCGTCGATCACGACTTTTGCATTGGCTTCAAATATCCTTCTCCATCGCTTCATCTCGTTCTCAGGTGCTGCAACCACACTGCGAACGCCTTGCAAGGCGGAGCCCGTCAAAGAGGAGGATGCCGCATCAGCGTCGCAATGGACTGTGTCGATGACTCGTCTCATTGTTCTAGTGTCAAGGCTCGGAGGTGAATTAGTGTCTAGGAGGTATCAGGTAAGTCTATATGGCAAGAGAGAAGAAGCAGGCAAGTCTAGGGGATACTTATGCAGCACTAACTGGTAGCCCGCAGTTAATAGCACGAGAGCAAAGATACCAAAAAATTAGGGCCAATGCAGTACTATTACAGGGATAAACAACTTGGGTGATTACATAACAACCCAACCACTGCCGAGTATTCACATGCGGTGCTACATGCAACGTGTTTCACTTAATTCCGAATTTCCTATAGGTCTCACCGCTTTAGGGACCCTCATCAATCAAGAAGCACGTCGGCGCCCTTATACTCTAGATTACCGTGCAAAGGCCACGTCACGAGGCAATCTAAAACTGATACAGTACATGTCTTTGTTTGGAGCAACAGACCGAACCATGTGCAATGCCACCTCGGTGTCCAGCTGATGTCCGAGTTTACTTTCAACTCTCTAATAATCACAGTCAGCATAGCCGTTGCACTGAGTGACAAACATTACCCGTATAATGTCCGCTTCAGCCTTGTCTGGCTGGAGTTCGCGTGTGAAGCAATGACAATGAATCATAGGCATGTTGGCGTAATTGCCGCTCAAATCCCGCTCATTAGCACTTTCCAATAGGACTCCACGAAAGGCGTCGAGGAAGTCGATCGCTGAGTCCGGGAGGTTCATCACAAAATGTGAGATAGTTTGACGGGACTGGGTTTCCACAGTTGACGGATCAGTGAGTGCAAGTGTTCCGGTTGGAGAAGATTTTGCTAGTTGCAACCTGCGTTTCTCCTTTTCTTGCATCTTGCTGAGTTTCGGCCCGGTGTGTGCGGGGAAAGGGTTGTCCCACGCACGGCCGATAACCTTTTTAATGAAATCACGACCATCTTCACAACTAGCGCGGACCAAACTTGTGACCTATCGAATAACGTCAGGACGAGGCATATATCAAATGAAAGAGATACTTCACTTTATTGTCAACGATATTCTGGCTCAGGTACCTTGCACTCTCGGGGTTTAGATCGTTCGCAAATACCGCACACCCTTTCTTTGCAGCTGGAATTGCGAAAGGACCCACACCTGCAAATACATCCGCAATGACGTCGGTTGGTTGGAACAGTTGGACAAGCCGATCATGTTCGGTGTGAAGCCGTGAATTCCAATAAACGCAGGTGAAGTCAAAAGTGAATCGGCAATTAGACTCGTGCTAGGAATTTTCTTAGCTCATCGTTCCACAAAAAGACTTGACTTACGTGCTCAACGACATAATTAGGTTCTCCCGCGAGCAATTCCATTTTGAAGAACCGGTACTTCGTGTCAATGCTATCTAATTTATTGACAACTGTTTTGATCATAGGATTTTTCTGTGGGAAATGGCATCAGCGGAAGTCCAGAATTCGACGAATCGATACTTTCATCCAGAACGACCTGACCAATGATATGTTTATAGAGTAGATATTCTTTATTGAGATTCATGTGAGCTAAAGGACTTATCAGTAGCGATCAAACGTGAATGTCATCACGCTCACCAAGGTGACCAGTGATTGCGAACCCTGATGGAGAACCCTTGCAAAGCTCCTCGGGTAATATGGAATGTAAGATTTCATCTGGACATAAATAAATACCATTGACACGAGGAACTACGCAACTCGTACCAGCTGTCCAGTAGTCATAGGTCAAGTTTAGGTTGTGCACAACCAGCGTAGCAGACTGTTCCTGCAAAAAGTTGCGAACCTCCGACGAGAGGGCAGCTGGCTTACGGATGGAGCATCAGAAAAGCGCGAGTCATTCGATCGAAAAATGCTACACGGTACCATCTTGAGATACATTCAGCAACACCAGCCTCTCGAGTTCATTGTGGGGGTCCCGCAGAACGCCGCGTACTTTTGGCAAATCCATGAGAAATCTTCAAAGTATATTAGATATGATCTCTGGACAACCAAAGTTACACACTTCTTCATAACATCAGACTTCAGCAGAGAACCAGTTTTAGAAGCAGGAACTCTGGCAGCAAGAACGGGGATAGTCTTTTTGAAAGCATCCCTTTGAAGAGTGGTGCCCATCCAGCGATGTACTGGAGGTGATGCATCGAGTGTCAGTGTACACGCCATGATTTTAAAGAAAGATAATCTAGGGCGTTTCCTTAAAGTTAGACATGATTGAAGTCCAAGCATTGAAGTTGTTTGTGCATGTCGATTACATGTTCTATTGTTGATCACACACCACGGTGGCTGAGCTATTACGGCTATTAAATATTACAAGCTCGAACCTGTGAAACCTGGAGTGACGCCGAGGAATCGTCATGTGTTACGAGCATGACATTTCTGATACTATTTCTCATCGAGACACCCTTCCTCCACCGTCAGTCCTCCGACATGTCGTCGATGTACATTGTCATCCCACCGACTCAGAGATTTCGGTGAAGTCAATGGACAACTTGCCCATCACCATTGTTGCCATGTCTACTTTTCAGGCGAACCAAGGATTAGTGCGAGACTTGGCTATTGCATTCCCAGACAAAGTCCTGCCTTCCTTTGGTTAGCTATGATTCAGTCAATCAATCCTATCACGGTGATACTGAAGGACCGCTGATTTGATGTTAGGTTACCATCCGTGGTCTACGCACTGGATCGCACTGGCACCGTATGAATCGAAAGAAGATCATTATAGGCGCATATTCAAGGATGCGGACGAGCACCAAGAAGCCTTCCAAAAGTTACTTGTTCATCTACCCGAACCAGTGACCCTACGAACCGTCCTGGAAGATGTTCGTCAGAATTTGATGGCTTTTCCAAGTGCAATGCTTGGAGAGGTTGGTATCGACAGAGCTTTTCGGGTGCCTTACGATTACTTCTCGTCACCTGGAGAATTGACGCCCTTCACCGTACCCTTTGAGCACCAGTTAGCTATCCTTGAGGCACAGCTTGATCTAGCAGCAGAGCTAGGCCGAAATGTCAGCATGCACAGCGTTAAATCGCAAATGGCTACTGTGGAACTCTTAAACCGCATGGCTGATAAGCACGGGGAGCATTGGATGAAAATAAGTGTTGATATTCATAGCTGTGGCCTTAGCCCACAAACGTGGCTATCCATCGAGGTATGCATTACCTGGCCGTCTCATCTGCCTGTGTTGAGCTGAACAGGCTTTTGTAGAAGCGTCATCCAAATGTATTTTTGTCTCTTTCAACGATTATCAACAGTCGGTCTCCGAACCATAGGGCGCTAATCGCCGCATGTTCTTCACGCCGTATTCTCGTTGAATCGGATTGCTACAAGATCGAAGACTGTGTGCAGCGCACTTGGGACATGGTACTGATAGTTGCTGAAGTGAAAGGATGGCCAGTTGAATCGTCTTGGGAAGAGGTCGTAGACGAAAGCCAGCAGGGAGTTGTCCGACATTTGGAAAACAATTGGAAGGAATTCGTTCAAGGAAATCATATTGGGCTTAGCATGATCAGTAAACGAACGGCCAGGGAGCGGCAATAGAAAGTTTTTGCCAGGCAATCATGTTGTCCATGGTGACCTGCTCAGAGCAGTTGACTGGTACGTAAGTTCATTATATAACTGCCAATGTATTAAATAGAGAATTTTATTGAATGGTCCATGAATAATGAAAATGGTATCACCGCGACATGTAGCTTATAAGCAGGAGTAAGCACCCTCCAATAAGAATGCCAAGGATGATAGAGTCTCTCCGCCGTCGACTCTTGATCATGGAAAGGAGATTGTTGATGCCAGGTATCGAACCTGTACTGATTGTCAATATATATCATTACGACTGAACAGAATACTGACCTATGACACCAGTCATGCGTGTGTTTATGCTAGCCAACGACATACTTTGACGCGAGAATTCTGCCCGGGTTTCATATGCTTGGCTGCAGCAAAACGTCAGCAAAGAATACGAGTGAGGATGAGACTTACTCGAGAATCTGGTCTGTCATCGAATGGGAGCTGTCGATTCTCCCTCTTTCGGCCAGTAGTGAGTCTCCAGCGGAAGATTTATACGCCCTGTCACAAGAGAGGGTCATCAATGGGACATTCCTCGGATGGATCAGAACTCACTCGATGTCATTTCGAACGCCTGAAAGTAAGTTTACTTTGTCAAGTGCATGCTGGACATTTGTCTGTGAGGTATCTTGAGAGCTGGGCTCACATAACATTGAAATGGGACAAACCTTCGTTCTGCGCAGCTCCTTGGCATAATCCTGATAGACTTCACTGTGTCTTTGGATTGCACGGGACATGGATTGTGAGGGCGGGGTGTCCGGGTTGTTTGAGAGTGCGAGTAATTCATCATTGGTTTCTCGTAACTAGGTATACGTCCTTGTAAGCTACTGACATGCGTTCTGGGGCGCCTGTGTGTCCCACCTTCTCCAGGAGGTCTTCAACTTCACCTTCAACGTCTTTCCAGCGTTCGCGCGAGCCTCCCGCCTCGACGTCGTCCTGGTTTCTTGTTATTGTTGATGCTAGGCGGGAGTACGACGTAAGCTTTGTGTCGAATAAAGACTCCAGAGTGCGACACTGCCTGTGCAAAGACTCATAATCTGCCATGACTGACAGTACTTGGTGGTATCCCCTGCCAGCAGGATAGTAACACGTCACTGTGGCAGTATTTGTCACAATATCTGTCACGGCGCTGCTGCTGCATCTGGATTCTGAACATTATCATGGTAGCTTATGCCAAATACACGCTGGAACAACTTAGAGGTATCTTTGAAACCTCCTCGATGCTCCTGCTGACTCGCCATACCCTTATTTCATTCCTCCTGCTCGTCGTTTAACTATCCTCGGAGCATTGTCTATAACATGTCCTGCCAAGAACGCGCCTGGTTGGTCTGATCCCCTCAGGGATCAAATTTAAATCTTTTGATGAAAGGACCCCCTGCCCAGAGAACAGAAGGCTCTTGTGAGGTCCGTTCGATCAAAGATGCTGAAAATCGTGTAGATTGGTATCACAGCGGGTCCAAGTCTGTTCGAGCTCAGTTCATCGGTCTTTGCAACAATGCAAAGCACTGTCTGCTTTATCAATTTAATTTTGCAACGTGCCAATAACCCATCTCCAGCTCTTCGAGAATATGGATATTTCAAATTCTTATTTTTGCGTCCCCAAGGTTTTCCGAGGTTCTCTTTTGGTAGATCAGGATGTAGCGTACTTCCGCAACGCTTTCTCGTCCTCCCACACCAAGGTCCGCAATGATGCAGCATTTACCATCACGGTCTTATCATTCTTTGCAAACGATGAATTCTTTCTTGACTCTCGAGGTCGACAACAAAAGAAAGCTGAGGTGTCACACAAAGGAGTGCGACCGCCCAATGGATTCCTACGAATGACTGACGAGCACAGGAAGAAATTCTCTGCGTCCGCAACCGATGTCATTTTTGGCGGCAAATAGTAGT
Source organism: Suillus decipiens (assembly GCA_016695475.1). Lineage (NCBI taxonomy): Eukaryota > Fungi > Basidiomycota > Agaricomycetes > Boletales > Suillaceae > Suillus > Suillus decipiens. Next base: position 640,072 of record MU172921.1, on the reverse strand, counting down.
AAGATGAGTCGTACTGTGGGATATGTAATTTGCATGATAAACGTTGCCACCGCCGCGTAGTCTCCGGCAAAGGTTTTGAAGTTACTACATACATTCGTTCGCGTAAGCTGTCCAGCTCGGACAGTCCAGGCCTTTGGTTTAAACTCTGTGTTATCAGACGCGAATCACAGTGATGTATGTGTATAACCGAATGATACGCTGGTCGCTGATTACGTAGCATATGTCTAGCCGACTGACTGCGTCAGCTCGCAGACGTGTTGCTCTGCCGATGCGCAAGCGCTTACGATGACCTGAAGGGATACTTAAACCCAAGTACACCAGTGGAAGGCGAGGCAACTTTTTCACCGCTCTCAAACATGAAACTTATTTTAACAGGCGTCACTGGTGCTGGTATGTTTAATACCATCTCTATCTCCACGTGGAGCCCCAAACTCAACATATCCTTACTTATCTACCAGCTGGTATTCAAATCTTTCGTCAAGCAGTGTTAGATGAAGCCATCACGAAGATCACGGTACTCTCTCGTAGAGCACTCCCATCATGGATGGATATCCCTGAAAACGACAAGACCAAAGTTATAGTTCTGAAAGACTTCTTGAATTACCCTAGTGATCTCCCTGCTCGTCTGGCAGAACATGACGCCTGTGTTTGGGCACTAGGGAAGAGTTCAGTGGGCCTGTCGGACGAGGAATACACGCGCATCACATACGATTACACCATGCACTTCGTGAGCTCCCTGCAAGAAGGAGGGATGAAGAATAAAACGGGAGAGCCATTCAGATTCGTTTTCATTTCAGGAGAGGGCGCAGATCCATCTGGCAAGAGCAACATCAAGTTTGCGAGAATCAAGGTATGTGCGTGTTGCTTGATACGTCAGTGCTCTTGAATGCTCACGCCATATCTAGGGCAGGACTGAAAAAGCTCTCTTTGATGTCCCTCCGTCCTCGAACATCAAAACATCTGTCATGCGACCTGCTTACTTCTTTCCCTCCAAAGATCACCCATCAGACCGAGAGAACATTCGTTCACCAACAGCAAGGGCTATGGATTGTTTCATGACGCCTCTTATGAAAACCATTCTGCCCTCCATGTATACACCGATTGAGGACCTTGGGCTTTTCGCCGTAGAGGTAGCTAAGGGCCGATGGTCGGATGAAAAGTTATTTCCAAACTCAAAAATGAGGGAGTTAATCAAGGCATCGCGCACTCTGGGAAATCAGCCGTGAACAACACTGGCATTTAGAAGACTACATACACATCATGTCTCACGTCATATACTATTACTATCTTGTGAAAGCAGACGATGAAAATCATAGTACTAATTTGTGTCTGCGAAGCATAAACCATGCCAAAATACAATGATGGCTTCCAGATCTAGAAGGTTTTGCTCAGACAAATGTTCCACCTTGGTCACGGTGAACAGTGATTGCAATGATTTAGACACACCTTCATATGTGCCCCGACAGCAAAGAATGCTAATAGGTCTCTCTGCCTGTAAATTTCTTCTTGATCGCGAGTGCATCCTGACATCCCTGCAGAAGTGGTCCACAGATCAGTGCCTGATATCATTAGATTTCGAATGCGTGTCCGAAGGTGCGACTTGTCAATGGAGTGAATATTACTAATGTTGCAACTACAATTTGCACAGGGGCTAAGACCAGTCAAGATGAACCTCTAAGTTTGAACTATCCATGAGTCATAAGGTGTGTTCTGATTATCGGCAGGCTTCGAACATACAGAGTCCAGAGTCCAGATTTTAATTATGTTTTATCCTCCAAAGAAAGCACCCGTGAGTGAATTATCAAGGTGTGTTCCGTTAAAAAAAGAGTCGTCGTCGGCAGGTTTCAAACACAGTCTAAGAGAAACAGATTTTGATTCTGTTGTAACAACCACCAGGCTAGAGTTGCAGTGAACTTCTAAAAGAAATCATGGATGAGTGCCAGGTGTGTTCCGATAGAAAAAACCTTGACGTCAGCTGGTTTCGATCCTGCACACTCCCTCTGAGAGAAACAGATTTTGATTGTGCTGTGGCAACCACCTGGCTATGGTAAACATCTAAAGAAATCATCCATGAGTGAATGTCAAGGTGTATTCGAATATAAAGAAAACCTCGTCGTCGGCACGTTTCAAACCCATACAGTCCGAGAGAAACAGGTTTTGATTCTGTCGTAGCATCCACCTGGCTAAGACCAGTTGTGGTGAACTTCTAAAGAATCCATCCATGAGTGAATGTCAGGGTGTGTTCCGGTAGAAAAAAACCTTGTCGTCAGCAGGTTTCGAACCTGTACAGCCCAAGAGAAACAGACTTTGATTCTGTTATAGCAACCACCAGGCTAACACCAGTTTCTACAAAAACCATCCATGAATGAATACCAAAGTGTGTTCCAATAGAGCAAAATTGTAGTTCAGCATGTTTCGACCCTGCGTATTTCAAGAAAAACAGATTTCGATTCTGTTGTGGCAACTGGCACACTGGCCAAGTTAACTCTTCCGCTTGACAACTCATGAGCCTTACAAGTTGAAAACTTATGGGGTCTTTGATCGAAACGGCCCGAAAAAGATGACACGGACAATAAAGTTCGAGTCTGAACGTCTAAGAGACAATGACGACGAGGGATGAAGACTGAGACAATTCTAATTCACAATCATTAGCAGCAGGTTCAATATGATTGATATTACCATCAACTCCACATTAGAATGGTCATACAGGGTGGTCGAAGGCCAATGGAAGCACTTAACTTACTAAGAAGGTTCTGAGTGGAAGCCTTGGAAGTAGAGCACGGTGGTCCGGCTTTCCACTAAAGGCAGCCTGACCAACAAGAGTGCAAATTCCGTTTCTGGCTGGTGTAAGAACCATGGACAGAACCACGGAGAACCGGACTGCGGCAGCACTATGTAGATCAAGACAGTTTTGGCTGACGAGGGCAAGGAACTTGTTGATGACATGCTTGCAGAGGGGGGCTATGGTGTTCTTTAACTTAATATTAAATTTGTTATTTACCATACTCACTTAATTTTGTTGCATCTCGGTGTTGTAATTGATTGTGGACCCCCCGAGCATTGAGCTGGAGGGTCCGCTTGCCCTAAACTTCCTCAAGTGCCTATTACCAGTGCAAGTACAATGTAAGTGCTACATAATTATCAATCCTATACGTAGATAAGTACTTAGGTAATATGTCAGTATCCGGTTGTTGCCGAGACGTGTTGTGGCACACAACAGTCTAAATCAGGTAATATCTCACTGTTCTGCAAATGTTGTGATGTGATCTGGGAGTCGATGGTACTAGGACATGTGAAGGCTTTCACTTGCGCGTCAATGGCCTCGTCAGTGACGCGTTAATAGCGCATTACACCACGTCACAACCGCGGCAGACGTGGCAGGACCGCGTCAAAATAGCTACGCCCATACCAGGCTTGTGTGCTGTCACGGTCCAGCTGGCTGTCAGCCCGCACAGTGTATCGTTCTGCCGATGTGCACGTGCTCACTCAGATGACCTGAAGGGATACTTAAATCCAAGTACACAAGTAGAATGTGCGAGGCAACTTTTCAACAGCTCTCAATCATGAAACTTATTTTAACAGGCGTCACTGGTGCTGGTATGTTTAATACCATCTCTATCTCGACGTGGAGTCCCAAACTCAGCACATCCTTACTTATCTGCCAGCTGGTATTCAAATCTTTCGTCAAGCAGTGTTAGATGAAGCCATCACGAAGATCACGGTACTCTCTCGTAGAGCACTCCCATCATGGATGGATATCCCTGAAAACGACAAGACCAAAGTCATAGTCTTGAAAGACTTCTTGAATTACCCTAGTGGTCTCCCTGCTCGTCTGGCAGAGCATGACGCCTGCGTTTGGGCACTAGGGAAGAGTTCAGTGGGCCTGTCAGACGAGGAATATACGCGCATTACATACGACTACACCATGCACTTCGTGAGCTCCCTGCAGGAAGGAGGGATGAAGAATAAAACGGGAGAGTCATTCAGATTCATTTTCATTTCAACAGAGTACGCAGATCCGTCTGGCAAGAGCAACATCAAGTTTGCGAGAATCAAGGTATGTGCGTGTTGCTTGATACGTCAGTGTTCTTGAATGCTCGTCGTATCTAGGGCAGGACTGAAAAAGCTCTCTTTGATGTCCCTCCGTCTTCGAACATCAAAACATCTGTCATGCGACCTGCTTACTTCTTTCCCTCCAAAGATCACCCATCAGATCGGGAGAACATTCGTTCGCCGACAGCAAGGGCTATGGATTGCCTCATATCGCCTGTTATGAAAACCATTCTATCCTCCGTATATATACCGATTGAGGACCTTGGGCTTTTTGCCGTAGAGGCAGCTAAGGGCCGATGGTCGGATGAAAAGTTATTTCCAAACTCAAAAATGAGGGAGTTAATCAAGGCGTCGCGCACTCTGGGAAAACAGTAGTGAACAGCACTGGCATTCAGAAGACTACATACATATATGCCAGTCCCCGACACATTGTTGCAGAATTTAATTTTGCTTTGTAAACTTTCATCGTACGCGAGATGTAACATTCCTGGCTAAATAGATTCAGACACTCTGAATTTATTGCAGTGTATGTAGTCATATGAGATATAACAGACAGCCATCCATGAGCTACAGATGAAAGGAAAGACCAGTCACGGATGAACGTTGAAGCGAGCCAGCCATGTCGAAAGCTTGACATCGAAGAGAAACACAAACATATCAGAAATAAGCCAACTATGTGCCGTGGTGGCATGGCAGCATGCCGTCAGTAATGAACGAACGAAATTGAAGATGAATCATGAATGTCAACCATGTTGAATACCTGATACCAGTAACCAAAGGCAGAAGGACGAGCAGCAAAGAAAAGGAATCAAGTAGTCATCTCACAATCCTCGTCGCTCTTATTCGCTTTCTTCGCCACACCACCATCCTCAGACTCCTCGGATGCCTTTCTCTTCCCCTTGCCCTTGGATAAGACGCGCACGGTAAGAGTTGCATGAGGCGAAGGATGATCTGGTAGTTGCGGGAACCATACTTGTCCCTGTCTGTTATCCTCGGCTTAGGCTGGCGGAGGGGGAGGACAGTCCAGCTGTGTGGCACAGGTCGGTTAATATGTACATTCCAGTCGTAGGCTTGCAAGCCACAGCTTCAGGTATACATCGACTTCTACGAATCTGGTGTGTGGCAGCTTGAACCAGTAGTCGCGGGGGTGATTTATGGTACCATCGCCATCTCGTACCTCTGGACACTCCACATTCGTATTACGCAGGTTTCCGAGCCTTGCATACTGGTCGGGGTCGTACAAGTCTCGGATGCGGATGCAATCTGCGCACAAGTTCCTCAGGATGGAGATCAGTTCCCAATTCAAAACTATTACTTGGATGATGACAGCGAGGGCCCTAGGTGAACGACATGGTGCGGCGAGAAATTGGTGAATTCATAGTATCGCACCACATTAAGTGAAGCAGAGGTCAGTTTGATGAGGGCACTCGATACTTACATAGCTGAATTTTCCTATAGTACACGGATATACATAATGGTATACATCGAGAACTTCGAATTTAGAGTGTTATTGGTGAGAGTATGACGCGTATCCTGTTGATCAGCTCAGAAGCCGAACCAACGTCTAGCGCTCTGCTCAGTCGCAAGTCTCTTAGCCTAATCGAGGTTAGCACCCGGATAGACATGGCAGCTAGTAACCGACTATTCACCTGCGCCACCATATCTTTACTCCCTTGTTGTAGGGAATCAATCCGTTGCTCTATATTTCCCAATATCTCTCTTTGGTTTTCATTTAGCACTGACATCGGAGAAGCGGTCAGACAATCATGTACGCACCCCCTTTCAGCAAGAGCATCGTTTAGACGATTATAAACGCCACTACGAGCATTCTCGATTGTCTGAGTGACATCGAGTCCATGACCGGTGGTTGTATCCTGTGATGTTTGCACAGAATCTGGTGGGATTATAGGTCTATCGGGGCCAGCAACTTTATCGGCGCTCTAGATCAATAATTAAAGGTGTTCGAGTGACATGACGTACGTAGCGCATCGAGCTGTTCTCCGGTCATAATGGGTTTCCCAAACCGGAACCATGAGCCCAACAACGAAGAAGGACCAATGGACACTGGCTGCGGGTAAGGGGGAATTTCGCGGTGGAAACTTGTCAGATTAACGATTGGGTGATCGTAAACACGACGGGTCTTGAAAAGTGTGCCAAATATGATCTGTTCAAGTACCCCCGACTCGTGACGCCTCGAGGCAATGAAATCCCCTGTTTCATCCACAGACACGATCCTGGCGAATAAAATCTCAAGAGTGTGGCCAGAACGCAATTTGGGAGCACGTACTTTTCGCATATTTTCGCAAGAGAGAATGTATGCAAGTGCTCAAGATAAGGTAAGGAGTAAACCATAGCTTCTGGTTTGTCATTGAATGCTACGAGTACATGAGAATCTGAGTTTGTCGTTAGCACTAGTTTGATTGTTAGGCTCCGAGTCAATGGGCTCACTGTTCTTTTCAATCACTTGAACGTGTTCAACTTTGTTTTTCTTGCTATTCCATTCTACTTTGGAAATCCTTTCCCCTGAAATATCAAGCATACAACGAGCACCCTTGGCACTTGCTGTCACCCAGAGGCAACGTGCAGGATTGCTATCTCCACTCTGAAGAGAAGCAGCAAAGCGTGATCGGTCAGCGCGCCAAGTGGTACCTTTCTGCGAATCGATCACGAATGAACCACCTTGCATGACATTTGGGAGACCCTCGACCCTAGAGACATCTTGGGCAAAATTATACGACGAGGACTCAGGATCCCGGATGATCTTGAAGACCTGCGTGTTGCCAGACTCGTGGATAGCGATCAGTCGCACAGCTAGCTGTGCGTCTAGCTATGGGATCAGATAGAGGTTTACGGTATATATCGACGCATACCGATGCTGACGGCCGAAACAGTCCACGTCAGAGAGACAACGGGATCTGTATCTTGATTGCGGACCAGAAGCTTAGACTGCCTTTTCTGACGTTGAGGTCTAAGGAGAGACGGTCCACGCAGATCGATCACTGCGATGGAGCCATCGATGTAACCAACACCAATGAAACCTATTTTGCGTTAAGCAACTCATGTAACACTTGATCCGAAGAAGAGTATACCTATGTCCGACAATGCGCAACACGTCAAGGAGACATTACCACGAGGTAGCATCAAGAAGGGATGGTACCTCATCCCTGGTCGTGAAGTGACATTACCCAGCAGGACAAACTCTTTGTTCCCATCTATTTCAATAGGAGGGTTGACCTGTGTGGTGTTCAATTGGTACACCAGCAAGTCGCCTGATTTCAGTAGTACGACACACTCCAAAGATTCGGGGGCTAATTGAACTGTGGCAACTTCCGGGGCAGTGGAAAGCAGTAGACAACTGAGATCTATAGTGAGATCATGAATCGCGAAAGGGAAATTCTTCTGAAGGGGAGATGTGCTAGAACTGATGAGAAGCTGAGGGCTGGCGTCGTGGAAACGGACAGTTAAGTCGCGATGACAGGTGATAAGGATTCGGCGCGGATGGCTCTGAGGCATAGTATTAATAATTAATAATTGAGAACGATCAATCGATCAGTACCCTGGAGAGTCTCAGCTCACTGAGTCTTTTATCGTCTATCCATGCAGACCCTCCAACTATGGGTAGATCCGCATCACCAGACACGAGCTGTTGTCCCACAAGTACACCATGCATACTTCGTTCCAGAGTCAAGAGCTGTGCACAATATACTCCACCAAGCCCACTGTACAGTTTTGAAGGAATGTGCATTGGTAGAGGTTCTTCTCCACTAAGTGCCATATCCTTGAGTGTCGCGGAAAGGTTATGCACAACATCGCTATGTTCGCTATTATTCTGGGCGTCTGTTCCCGGCCGTGGAGATATCATTTTCGGAGCCAGGAACTGTCGAGCCTCAACCATCCGTAAATCAGAGGCTGTAGTGAGGGAGAGTATGGCAATAGGATCCCAGCAACCAGAAAAATGAGGACTAGACTTTGGAAAGATGACGAAGTCATAAACAGGCCCCGATGATAGATAATAAGTTGTTTCTAACGGAATCACCGAAAGTCGCATTGCCTTTCGGATAGAAGCGTGGAGCCCAGTGTTGGAACCAGATGGAGCAGGAGGTTCCGGACAATTGAGAGCAGGCATTGTGTGTACAGTTAACCGGCAAGGATCGTTGTTCCTGTCACCTCCCAAAAAGACGAAAGCAGTTGCTCCTCCTCGTGGATCTGAGGAGTTCGGGAAGCCACACCAAGCGACCCTATAGATTGGCTGACGTTCTGACAAATTAGTCCCCTTTTCTTCTGAACGACCCTCGTTTTGCAGAAATTTTTCAAGCTCCTCTCCATTTATGACGTTAACATCCAAGTTTGTGGATGTTCTTACCATCAGAGGCTGATCTTCGTCTTCCACTGCCCAAAAGGCGATACAGCCATCTGTATAACCCACAGCGAAGAAATGCCCAGCCGGGTGAATAGCTACAGAAGTAACGGAAGGCCACCGATGTGTGAGCACTTCCTTTGGAGATTATGAGTCTACGATAGATTGTGGTAGAAAAGCTCCGACCCACAGATTGGTGATATCCTCCCCCTCCCGGTGCACCAGCAGGGATTACAAGTTCATACACCCGTAGAATGTTGCGTGAAGACTTAAAAAAGGGAAAGAACAGTTACTCTTAGCAAACACGACAGAATGAATTTGGACACACCAGGTCGTACAGTACAACGCCCCCTAAATATTGTTTCAGGGACTTGTATTTGATCGTAGAAATGACTGACCGCCGAAGGCTACAAATATCAAGTTGAGGTCTCTCGGATGTGCAACTAAATCGATAGGTATGTTGCTAAGGCCCAATGTAAGCAAGCCTCCACGGCAGTGCTGTTACACGGACCAACCAGGCATTGCATGCATGGGATCTACCACACTGCTCGCGATCTTAGCCTGAAACATATTCCACAAGTTTGGGATGACATAGGGCGACTTCTTCAAACACAGAAGATCATATGTTCTGATCTCTCCCGATTGTAGAGCAAGAAAGACCTGGAAAGAATAAGATTAGAAATGTCTAAGAAACTCTTGAGTTTCAGTGCCCACGTGGGTATGTGAGGGTGACAACATAACGGCACTTGACACTGCGGATCAGTGGATGTCGTTATTACAGTGATTGGTCACTTGCGCACTTGATAGCATGGTCAAATTTCGTCGACTTTGGCGGTTCGGTCAAATCTTTCAAATTCCAGATATAAAGTTGATCGCGCTCATCTAGTGGTATGAAGCTTCAGGAATTGAGAGAGGTTGACATATTGGCGAACGGCTTACCGACGGCAACGAGTTTGTCCGTGGAGGCGGCAAGCTGCAAGATCTTGACCGAAGAACCTTCTGGTGTCTGTACTGAACTCTCTACACCGGGACCACCCACCACGCAAATCAGACCGCTTGCAGTGCCTAGAAGTAAAAAGAGAACGGTACCTAAGTCAGAATCACGGTTCAAAGATGACTCAAGTTAAGAAATCTCACCAACAGCCAGAAGGCTCAATGTGGGTTCGTAAGTCAGCACCCTTGGGTCCAATAAATAGTCGACGGTTCGCAGCCTCCCAATCTCCCAATCGTCAGGATCCCTTTGACCAGTCGAAAGATCTGCAAGGACGTGTCTCTCTCCGAACATGGCTTGTCGGCGTGTGTTCCTCGGCTTTGGGAGACTTTCAAGTTATAGTAATCTCGTCCTATTATGATCATGAATTATCTCAATCAACCTGGTCCAAGATTAGCCAGCGGCAGGTGTTGAACTAGGCGTTGCAGTGACCAGAGAGTCGATAAAGTATTAGACGGCACTGCTCATAACTGATACTTCCAATACGGTCAAGTTTCCCTATGCACAGGTTCCTCACGCCAAGAGAAACTCAGATGGAATATTTCTAGCATCGCTTAGTTAAAGCGCTTGTGACCACGCTTCGACGGAGTGTATGGATACTGACCAACTAGAAATACAAAAGTAGGTAAAGGTAGATGCTACAATGCAAGTCCATTATGACGATCTCGGAATATCTGGCATCTTCTCAAACACATTCACTCGCGAGGATACAACTCTGCTACTTGGATTATTGGATTGCGGCACTCCGCCTCTGATCTTCCCCAACCACGTCCGTTTAGACGAATTTCTAGAAGTTTGAGGGTCAGATGTGGACCGAGGACTGTTCGTAACGTCTGAGATAGTAGTGGTCGCTCGCCTTCCTGGTGAGGGCAGACTAACTATATTTCTGGCAGAGCGTACTGGCGTGAATCCCGATCGGCTCGAGTGCAATGTTTTCCGGAGACGCGGCGTAGTGGCTGTCTGCATGTCCGAATCGCTTGTATAGCGGCCCTCTGGTGGAACAGTTTCCCTGTCATCATAATCTGGCGCGCGTCTCTTCTTTCCCGCAGATGTTGGTACTTTCTCTTCAGAGATTCCAGTTTGCGTCATGTCTGACTGCATAGATTTCCTCTCTGGTGTTTGTGATTGGAATGCTGCCAGGGTGTTCGATGTTGTTCGATCTCGACCCGTGATTGGCTTGGTATCTGTGAATATAGATACCCGGGGCGCAGGAGGGACAGTGGGCGGCGGCGCTGTTTGCACAGACGGTGCAGTGAGGTTGGTCGGTGGGGTTTGCGCAGATTCTTTGGCAGAAGCAAGTTTGCTTTGGAGATTCTGTACCTTGCGTGTCAGAGCCTCCACCTTCGTAGACAATTTCTTGTTCGCCTTCAAAACTCTGTCATAATATTAGTCTAGGTGAGGGAACCACAAGTGAATTTGCTCACTCCAATATCCGATCGTCATATTCTTCAATTTCAGTACACTTGCTTTGCAATAGCTGGTCCATTTCGCGATTTTTCTCTTCCAATTCAGCAACGACGTCATGGAGTTTGGGTTCCGAACGGACTGCGTCCAATTCCCATCGGAGGGATGACATCGCCTTCTCATGCTGAGTTATTTGAAGTGCAAGGCTAAGTTCGGCCGCTTTGCCCGCCTTTTCAGACTGGGCGAGTCGAAGCTGCATCTGTTCGAGGGTCTCCTTGAGCGAGGAATTAGATATTTCGCTGTTTATTGTTCGTCAAGTTTGTGACTGTAAAGAGGGCGACTCTCCTCACCTCTCCTGTACTTGTTGCTCCAGGTATCTCGTTAACGATACCGAGCGCTGAATCTCTGCCTTCAAGCTGGTGGTCTCTACTTGCAATGATTGTTTCTCTGCCTGGAGGTTTGATAACTCGGCTTCAGTCTGCTCCAGTTGCCAGCGCGTGGCTTCATTGGCCTGTCGAAGCTCTGCTTCGAGAGCATCAAACCTGGCTTGATGATCTGCATGAGAAGAGAGCTGACCATTGAAGGCTGCTTGATCTTGCTTGCGACAGGCAATTTCATTCTGTAACTGTGTGCGCAACAAATCCTGCTCCTGGATTCGTTCGTCAAGGCTGATACGAAAGTCTTGAAGATCCTTTTCATTGGCTTCGAGAACAGCAGCTTTCTCCTCCAGATCATCTTGCAATTTGTGAACTTGTTGCTCTGCGTGTCGCAGAGCGTCCATGTGGGCTTGCCTTGCTATTTCAAGTTCGCTAGTTGACTGTTCCACGAGGTTCGCAAGACGTTGGCATTCTTCTTTGGCAGCGGCGAGTTCGTTCTGGGTATTGGATAGTGTCTTTTGTAGCATGTTAAGTTCTTCAACGTGTCTGACACGTAGAGAGTCCTCTGTCACGGCTCTTCTCTGGCCAACGTCCGTGAGAGTTACGATCTGGTCGTTCAATTCTCGATTGCATTGCTGCACTTCTGCAAAACGAAGATCAGCACTTTGCAAAAGTTGCGTAGCTTGTGAAAGCTCTTGGCTCGTGTGTTTGAGACGCTCTTGCAAGTCATTGACTTTGACAACATGACGAGCATGCAGATCCTGTAGCTCGGCGTTATTCTCGCTAGCCTGAGATGCCTGGATGCGTTGCTGAAGGTCGTCCTGAGCTTTAGACAAGGATTCGCAGGTGGTCTGATGGCGGGTGCGAAGTTCGTCGAGTTCGTCCTCCAACGACTCCAACCTTGCATCGCGAACTTCTAAAGTGGCTGCCTTGTCTTCAAGTGCACTGCGGCAAGATGAGAGTTGTGCTTGCAACACTGCAGCGTCTTGACGAGACTTTTCCAAGTTGCATTCGCTGTTGCTCAATGTCTCGCGTACAGCCGCAAGGGAGGCCACTAGCTGACCCATTTCGTCACGATCTTGTGACCGGAGAGCTTCAAGACAACTCTGTGATGTGATATTCTCTGCTAAGTCTCGAACAAGCACTTCCTTCTCGCCAGCAAGCAGACCTATATCTTCAGAGAGCTTCGAGTTGTGGGCCGTAAGAGCAGCTATCTTGGACAACATCTGCGGTTCTTCGGCGAGGTGCTGGTCGACCATGCATTGGGCGCGGCGAGCATTCGACATCGCTTGAGCGATGATGGCTACCATAGACGATAGCTCATCACCGTGGGTGGCTTTGAGACTGTCGTTCTCCTCCTGCAACTTTTCCACCTCCAACTCTGCTGCCTCGAGGTTGGTGACAGCTTGGTCGCGAGCATCCCTAGCTTCTGCACAGTCTTCAACCATTGCCTTTTTTTGTGCCGACATCATCTCCAGCTCCGACATCATCTCGGAGATCCGTTCCTCCTGGAGTTTGAGGTTGGTCTCCAGGCGGCGAATGTCATGTTGGTGGATGCCGATCTGCTCCGTGCGGCGGTTGACACGCCCTTCAAGCTCCTGTATCTGCTCACGAAGTGTGTGAACTACCCCAGTTGCCGACATAGTGGATAACTGATGCGCTTGCAGGGCGCTATAGCGGCTATGAGCGTCTGTTAATTCTTCCTGTGCAATCTTTAAGTCTGTTTGGATGTTTGTGACTTGGAGGCTGAGCGAATTACGATCCGATTCGATGTTCTGGTACGCTTTTGTAAATTCAGCTAGTCGTTCCTCTGCTTGCTGGAGCTCATCGCGGGTGTCTTCGTGGGAGGACTCCGCTGCTTGTACTTGGACAGTTAGAGTTTGGAGTTTGGATTCCAACTCTGTGACCAGTAGGAGCAGGTGGTTACGTGACTCTTCTGATACAGTCAACTTCTGGCACGAGACCTCAAGCTGGCTTTGAAGGTCTCGTATAATGGTACTTCGTTCTGCGACTGATTGGGAGTGATCAAGCACTTGGTTTTGCTCGGCAGCATGCAGACGACTGCGTAGGTTATTCACGACGATGCCCAGGACTGTGATGAAAAGGACAAGGCGTTTGCCCTGTCGTTTGTAGGTTGAGACCCCATCCACTTCCTGGCTGATCGTGTGGATACGCTTCTCCAAAGTCTGACATGTGATTCGAGCCTCAGTCTCGGAGAATTCAAGGGCACGTCGTAGGTCATCCCGCTCGCTTCGTATTCTGTCTACAGCCCTTAGCAAAGTTTCAATGTAATTGGCAATAGTTGCTTCATCAGGGTAGGCAGAACCGCCGGTAGTGGCCTGTGGCAACGGAGTGGAGCAATTTGGGTATAGGAAGCTGCCGTCGAAGTTGGATCGGATATCCTCAACATCGATATCCATGTGATCCTGATCGGTAGAATGCCGCGTCGACTCTTCATTGCACCGGAGATTCATGAGTTCTTGTTGTAATCCACTAGTTCAATATCAGCAATTTATCGGGCTGGTGGACAAGGATTGTATACCTCTCGATGGCCGTGAGGGCTCTAACACGGTTTTCGCTGTCTTGGAGCAGTTGATTCGCTCTGTCCAGCTCCTGACGTATGTTAGCGCATGCGTCTTGTGCTTCCTTTTTCTCCCGCATGAGCTCTCGCACACTCGTCTCCAAGCAGGTAAGTTTCTCCGACTCAGCACGTAGCCTTCTTTGCAGCTTATCGTACGCTGCCTGCGTGGGTCCACTCTGCTGCTCGCGCAGCAGATTCTCCAATGTCTCTATCTTTACTTCATCTTCGTCGATCCTCTTCAACAACTCTTCCTCCCTCTCTATCGCGTTCCCCGCGCCCTGACTTGATTTCAGTACCTCCAGCTCCTCATCTTTATCCTCTATTGCTGACGTGAGCTCCGCGATACGGGCTTGCATAGCCTTCTCTGCTGAAAATTGCGTATTTTGCGTCTTGACAAGATCTTCCTGGGCTCGAGCGAGTTTCATTTCCATGTCGTGCAGAGTCTTCTCTTTATCCGCCAAGAGAACCTTCGCATCGTTGAGTTCTCGCTCCAATGCTGGCAATCTGAAACTAGACACAGAAGAAGACCGAGGTCTCCCACCTCGCTGCGGCAATCGAGAATTAGCCGTCGGCTGGGGTTTCGTATTTTCCAGCATCCTCTCTAGCTCACGCACGCGAGACTCCATGTTTCGCTTCTCTGTCTCCAACTTGAAAGTCTGAGCCCTAGCTGACTCGGATTGGCAAGACATAGTATCAAGCGTTGCCTCAAGCTCCCGCGCTGCTCGTTCTTCAGCCTTTAGTTTGTCCTGCGCAGCAAGAAGTGCAGCTTCTCCATTCCTGGAGGCCATTTTCTCGATCTTCAGCTCGTCTGAGCGCCGTGCCAGATCGCTTTCAAGTCTGAGAGCACGGTCGGCTTCGGCGCTGAGCTGTTGAACTAGGAAGTGAGTAGACGTGGAAGATCAAGTAGATCAGAACAACCTTATACAATGTTTCATTTAACGATGTCTTTATCTCTTCAAGTTCGGCCTCTCTCTTCATTAGGCGGCTTCGCAGGCCTGCATTCTCGGTGTCTGAGCGGCAAGTCAGGGAAGATTGTTAGATTACGTGCTAATAGCGTACCTTGGCTTGCTAACTTATCTTTGAGGGCTTGCGCTTCTTCAGACACATCGTACTTTCCTATGTCTTTGAGGGACATGACTGTTGTGGCCAGACACTACGAAAGTATTCTAATGGTAGGACTAAAGAGCAGCACCATAACCAAATACAGTTCAACAAACCGACAACGCGTCGTGTCACGTGATCGTGTTTTAGTATTCACTTCACCTGCCGGGGCCTGGGCCAACTTTCAAGTTTCCAACATCTGTTCTGGCTGTACATTTGTCCGATTTTCCATGATCCTGTGGTGTATACCGTGCGTGATTTTGTGCGGCTACAATTTGTAAATTTGGGTGAGTATGTATCATTTTCTATTTTCCTTGCATAATAGATGTTGTTTTGACTTGCCTGCTGGATGATTTTACTATTATACATTGACACTCCCATTGTCCGTCCAAGGTGGTCAAGATAAATTTTCCAAAACCCTCATCTCTAAATCCTCATGGACAGTGCATCGAGAAGGTGGAGACGTAGCTGCGAATAACCGAATAGAAATAAATGCCGGTCGAACGGAATAAGGCAGGCCACTACTAGTATTAAACGAGATCGACACCGGAAGATGTCACCGCGTCACGGTCTGATGGATGATTGCATACCTTCAACGGATTCAGCGAGTAACACTGCAAACCCAGTCAGGGCGCCCGCCGAGAGCAACCTGACCGGACGGTCGATAGAAATGTTGATTTGCAAAACAAATTTCTTGAGGGGCGCGGAAACTTGGCACTACAAGACCCACTACCAAGGTGGCGGAAATCTAGGTATTATGTTTCAAAGCGACTTGGGCCTTCACCAATTCCAGCACTTCTTCTGCCGCACCCCAAGACCTCTGGAAACCTCCCGGTCTTGCGAATGTGTGTCATTAGGCAATCGCATTCAAACTTTTCTAGGGAATGGATAACTTACCCAAAGCCATAAGCATGTACAACCAGCATGGATTGTTCGCCGTCACGGTCACTTGTGGGACTCCCATTCCATGGAATAAGGCCATCCGTGCTTTGCAAAGGCAGTGCGATTTGCTCTAGTTCGACTCGTGGTCCACCTTTTCTTTCAGGTCTCAAGCCAACATAATATTTAAGGATCCTTGACTCGGCACTCTTCAAACAAGGGGCCAATGCGGCGCAGCGATCAAATATTCCTCTCGCAATCTGCATGTCTAAAGAGGTGTCCCAATTTCCGGGCTGAAATGTCCCACCGAGTATTGCAGTGTCAGGTTGACCTTTTCCAGGGCGAGGAATAATATATGTAGCTTCCTCGGTCGCTGTATTGCAGGGTTTTGATGGGCAGCTGATTATCGATGCTCATTCCGGATACGCACCTGAATAAACAAGAAGACACTCCTGCAGACCGGGCGCATGTACCAGGATCGTTTGTCCGCGAATAGGGTATAGCTTCGTGTCTTGCACTCCGATAATGGATCTTGAACCTTTGGGCTGATGTTACGAGCTACTTCCGGAAAAAAAAAAAAAAAAACTTTACCAAGCGCAGATGCATTCACCAGCATACCATCGGGCCCCACCAGACTCCTCAACTCGTCCAAACTTGCCACATTTCTGCGTTCAAAGGTGACTCCGCGGGAGATCAGTTCGGATTGGAGCCACGGAAGATATTCGGATGGGTTAACTGAAACCGTATCAAATGCGACTCCAGCTTTGAATGGCTCAGGGATGTCAGAGGGGGGGAGTACCCTGATCTGGCCCACATTTATTCCGAGGTTCACAGTCATGAAATAAACTACCTACATTTCGCACAAGGTCTTTCCACCACAAATCTGAAACTTTATCATCCCGAGATTGCGCAGTATAAAGCCTCGTGGGTAATAGCTAGGTTGCTCCTTCCTCACGACCAAGGGTGACTCGAAGGATTTAGACTAACCTTAACTAATCCTGTTGGGATCATGTCCCATAATTTGTTGCTTGGTTATCGTAGAATCAGCTGTGTCGCACCCCTCAGTCAAAGATCACACGCACAATGTCTTTTCTTCCCACTTCCTAACTCGTTCATTTTCACCCCCAAGTTCCATGGGAGACCAATTAGCACCCTGGTTTGTCATCTAGAAGTTTGTCATATGTGACATTATAAACAACTCACACCGTATGGACTAGACCAAGCTTGTGAAAAGTCTGTGTCTTCGGGCAAATCCCTAGCGATGACTTTGATATCAAATGAGACATCGTCGGCCAAGGCAGCAAGGTACGCGATCGTTAGCCCAACCACACCTGCTCCAAGGACGATGAGAGATTGTTCTGCCTTCGTGGTGGACATTGCTGATAGTAGTAGGGGTCTGTAAGGCTGACTTCTTATTAGGCTACTAATAGCAACTCATCAGGCATAATGACCCTATTAGGACTGATAGCTAGATTTACCGGTCCAAGTCCGGCCCGGGTTTATGATTAGGGTCTCTCTGATCTCAGCACAAAATAATCTCCGGCCTATGCGATGGATCATGGTGGATGTGTAATCTCTCTCAGTCGACATACTCAGAACACTCGGAAATTTTCATATATTCGACACCACAGTACCATGAAAGCCTCAGAGGTCGGGATCGCTGTTGACTTTGCACAGGATCTTGAAGCATCCGTCGCGACGACTTTGCATGTCTGAAGACTAAGAGTATCTCGCCTAGCGAAGTTGCTGCTGAATTTGAGGCTCTCAAGAGTCGAAGAGTTTTAAAGAGTTAAATAGGTTCAATGCATCGACGAAGCTGAAATGGTCAAGGGAAATACTTTTATTTGATTTTGGTGAGTTGGATCGGGTCAAGCAAGGAATATTATTATAATACCGAAGGCTATTCTAGATGAGGTTGAGGTGGCTAATGGCCCGAGCAAATTAATGGTGAGGATGATGGGTAGAATGAGGCACTGACATTGATGTCATCATTAAGAATGTCAGTACATACTACACATAGTCTACATAGCTTAGAGTGTTGCCAGTCCCGCCCCCCGCGCCGCGCTACCCGGTACTGGCGATAAACAATACTCCAATGTGTCCACGTGATGGAAACCGATGGAAATCACGGTGTCGAATAAAGGTCCAACTCGATGATATCTTTAGGATAGCTCGGATGGTGTGGCGTGTAGTAGTATGTCGGAAACATGCGTTTCGCATAGTCTCCGGCACATCCTCACCAGTAATGTTATGATACAGGGCAAGCCCGGCTCGGGTTGAAGCTGAGGGGTCCACGAAGAGTAATGATAGCCTAGTCGCTATATACTCTAGTGGACAATAGTGAAAGTCAGAACTCATATACAATCTTGGATAGTTATATATTCTCACCCCTTTCCGTATATATGAATATCCTGCTGCTCTTCAATTCTGCATTTTCGTCCGAGAGGAAGCGAGATCCGTTCAACTGCTACACGTGGACCGCCTTCTCTGCCAGGCCTAAGGCGGACAGTGCGTCTCATGATCTTCTCAGTGGCTCCAGCGCGGAGTAAGGCGGAGCACCGCTCCAATATCCCCTTTGCAACCGACATATCCAAGGAGATGAGTTTTTCATTTGATAGGTTCCATTTAGAAATACAACGTTCATTTTCATCATTCTACATAGGGCGAATGATAATTGTCCATTGTCACATGTTCCGACCTACGCACAACTGCGTGTCAGGGTGATAGCAACGGTACAACCGTTGATGTGACTGAGCAGACCGTGTTCTACCGAGGCCATTTCTTTCGACTATATATAATATATTTTCCCCTGACGGGAAAAGGGTTGATCTTCGAATCTGGCCATGAAAGACTGTTGAAGGACAACTGGTCAACTGGTGTATGCTCACCAAGAGACGTTACATTAACTAACAGCCTTGTTTCCAAATTCCTTGTGTACTAGCCGCGGAATGAGTAAAATAACGAGACTCGATCTCTGATCGTAGCCATGGTAGATACTTCAATAGGTTGACGCAGACTGTATTACAAGCACTCCAACTTTTTATTTATGGTGCAGGGATTTTAACATCTGAGAGCAAGGTGACTTTTGGTGTCTAAAGAGCGGCAAGAAAAGACGCACATCGCACAAGGCCTTTCTGCCAAAGAGTGGAAAGACTGTCAACATCCTAGAGTGTAATCTGATTCTCTAGAACTCTGAAGTATCAGCTGTGTACCGGTTGAAAAGTGTTTGATCAAGACCGAATTTGAATGGGCTTGATGGTATCATTTTCCAAAAGCTATCACTGAAAAGTTCTCAATAAACCTCGCAACGTTAACGTCAACGACATGCTTCTCACAAGGTCGCCTGCACCTATCTTCACACACGCTTGTCTGTGGCACCCAACGACCAATTCGACCCTAGATAAGATTAATATACGAAAGTACTTCAGGAATGCTCAAAAGGGACATACAGCGAATGGACTTACCCAGGCTTGAGAAACTTAGTCTCAGGCATGTCTCTTGCAATGATCGTGTCACATCCGGGTCACAAGTAGCAAGGTGGGCGATGGTGAGTCCGGTCACCCCCGCTCCGAGGACGACCAAAGGCACATGGGAATCGGAAGTAAAGAATATGGCTCCTGAGTGTCGATGACAGAGATAAGGTAGAGCGCAATAGCTTTCGCTTCCGAACTCGGAGCAAGAGTACCCCTTGGGGTATAAATAAATGTATCCGCGATAGACGGACAATCCAGGTTTGAACGAGCAAACTTGAATTGTCAGTGTGAGATTTCTGGCAAGGACTTTGCTCGCCATGAACAGCAACCAAACATAAAGATAGTTTTCAATAGTAGATTTAACATCGTCCGAGGGGCATAAATAGCGCGTCTTCAGGGGTTGAATGTTCATCTGACCAGCAGTCAACCCCACAGTGTCAGCTTTCTTAGTTGTACATTCCTCTCCTCTGAGGATCTATGTGCAACAAAGAGCGCGCCCAAACGAGTAGCTAATGATGAATGAGACAGAATAAAAATGATAATCTAGCGTGATTGCGCACCACCTGCGAAATCACCCTCCATACATGGCGTCGCAACAAGGCCTGCTGCTTTGAGAGCGACCATGACCTGCCCATATGTCCCGCGGAACAGTGTGTCGCGGCTGCGATGGCCAGGAACGTTCGTCGAGACATCCATCTGCTCATCAAGTGCGGAGGGAGTATCCATGCCTGCCTCGACAACTGCGCTAGTAATCGTTTTTTGCAGACGCACAAGTCGGCTTCGGGATGATGCACGCGGATCGTATGGGGGTGTGGCGAATTGTATGTGGAGCCCGTCCACATGGATGCCTTCAGGTTCTTTCCGAGGCATGGGGGGAAGGGGTTTCGGAACGTGGGTAGGTATATAGCACCACGTGTCGATTGGGTTGTTGGATGTATCTTGGCTTGCCGAGTAAGGTTTGTGTGTGCTTGGATGAGATTTCTGGTGTTTGCGTTTGAAGAATGAAGATGCTGACCGCATACCAGGTGCGGAACGAGATAAGGATACAAGGCGCGAAATGGATGAACGGGTCTGTAGTGGGGATTCTAGCATGCCTTGGGAGATATGACAAAAAGAAGATGTAGAGCTCGTGGCAGATGGGCATGAGTATGTCAGAGATTGCTCCGAGACCGAAGCAGATTTCTCTGGTGTATGAAAGCTAGCAAGTGTATCTTCTGAAGGAGACGCCGTTCTACGAGGCGCAAAGGACACGTTGTTGAACTCCACCACGTACGGGATACCAAACGGAGTCCAATGAATTTGCTGGGGCATCTCGAAAAGCCTCGCTGAGCTATTCAAGGAAGTATAAGACAGATGAAAACTTGAAGTGGTGAACGGATATCACTCGCCACTACTCCAGACAGTGATAACTTCGGAGGACAGACTGTGAGGCGTAATGATCAATGGAATTAACCTGCTGACCAGGAGCAAGGGAGACACATGTCTGGGTAGTGTAATGCGAACTTGACTCAGATGTAAAACACGTTGCAGCAGCATTACATCGGTGAGAAATTATGGGGTCTATAACTCGTAAATGCTAGTCAGTATCGCGAGACTGTCAAGATTTGCGAGTTCTAATGCCGAGTATCAGTGTTGATGATATGCAATTTTCTGTGAAGACAAGTAAAATTTGGATATAGCAGTCAGTAGTCAATTGAAACACAGCCTTTGAACCAAATGTGGAAGGTGCTAGTCGATTGTGCTTACTCAACTGAGTACTCAACATTGGTGCCCTGCCGTGGCTTCCCTAGAAAGATCGTTCTCTCACTTGTGACCTGTCAGTGCCTTTCGTTTGGATTCTGAAGAATGCTTTTCAGCAGTGACGATGCGAATTGCATGACAAATGTACCAAAATATTCATGATGAGGTTTGCTGTCAGTATGAATATCGCTGGCGGGCCGGTGCACGGGCGGAGCGGCAAGTGGTGTCCCTTCACAGTACCCGAAGGGACACTGAACTAGGCGCCGATGTAACCTTGCTCACTACCGCCTTGGTAGTGCGCCGCGGGTCAGTGTTATCCGAATTGGAAGAGAATGCGTCATATTTAATTTGATGGCCCAATGTTAGCCAGAACCTCTATCATAGCTCAGTGAGCAACCAGTAGCAAATTCAGTAGTTTCATTTCAAATTCCGATCGTGATGCGACCAGTGGCAATTTTCTAAAAATCACATGAGACCATCAAAGCCATGATGTCATTGACCAATTTCCCTTTTTGGGAAAAACAGTCGAAAATTCAAGGTGTATCGTCGAATAAAACCATGCGCCACTCAACGGCGACACGTCTTGGCGCTACCGCCATTCAAAAAGATAACAGCCAGTTGGCATAAGGAACGTCGTATAAAGGTTGGCACATCGTCTTTGTCACGGTTCACTCACAACCCCCATTTCTATCATCTTCAAGCTTTCATCGTTTTTAAGCAAAATGAACGCTGATTACTTCCCTCCTACATTTATCCATCTAGTCGATACATCCATGGCTGAAACAGCACCAGCAACCAACGGAACCCATGATACCGCCAAAATTGGTGGCACGGTTGCCCAAGCAAGTGGTTCTCCCGCCACTTACAGTACACCCTCTCGTGTCACTCTTCATCTCGGACACTTGCCAAGCAAGAAAGATATCAAGGCTCCATGGCCCCGCACACCCTCACGGGTCGGTATAAACATGAGTTGTCACCCGAGGAGTCCATCTGACGTACATCGGGGTATCTCCTACCAGGTTGATCCCAACAACCCACCGTGGCCAGCATACCGTGGCTACCATGAGTACTCGTTCGCACATGCAACCATGGGGGTTCGTTTGCCGACCATCCTTGGCAAAGCTATAGATGATGCTTCGCGAACTTTGAATGAGCAGTATGCCGAAGACAAGATTATTGACCTTGCAGAATGTTTGGAGAGAATGGACGCCCTCATGGCCGATCTCAGCGGAAATGCTAAACTTAGACCAATCATTGACGACGGTGAAGGTGATGTCGCCCTGTGGAATAAGGAAATTGCAAAGTATTTCCAGGGTATGACGTTCCCCATATTTACCGCACATCTTGGCTCACGATCCACATTTTAGGCAAGGACTTTATGAATGCGCCTTGGTTGTTTGCTGAAGCTTATAAGTACCGTCGTCTGCATGAGTGCTTCAGTGTAAGCAAGTACTGGCGTGACTATGATGTTTTCTACCGTCAAAAGGTACGAATCAGACTTGATTAATTCCCCCAGTCTGACAGTGCTTCCAGTGTGACACTTTTTCAAGATCCACAGATGCTGTCTTTGAGCTGTCTATGCGCTTTGCTGAACCTTTCAAGAAGTCACAGAACATGTCAGAAGCAGAGAAAGCAGAAAGCGAGAGACTCATGTTTTTGGAGTTGACTCAAGGTAATGATCAGAGTTTCTCAAGTTCATGCTGCTGACATGTTATGCAAGTCTGTCTGTGGGGAAACTCGACTGACCTTTCACTTTTGATCAACATGACGGAAGAACAGATCAAATCTCTCCAGTCGACTGGAGGAGACCACCTTGCTGCTACTGAAAAGAATATTCTTGGCAACCATCTAAACCAGCTTTGGGAAACTGTCAAAGTCCTCCGCGAAAAGACTGGTGGACGAATTGACTTCGTGTTGGATAACGCCGGGTTCGAATTGTATTGCGATTTTGTGTACGGTACGTTCAAGAAGGAACACTTGATGGAGAGATTGACTCTTTTCTTTACCAGCCGATTTCCTCATACAGACTGGTCTGGCTAAACAGATTCGGTTCCATGGCAAGCGTTATCCATGGTTCGTGTCTGACGTGACGCGGAAAGACTGGGACTGGTTGCTGAACACCATGGTATATGGGCACTTGTTCCCCAAATCCTCCGAAATTGAACGAGAGTCACTACGAAGACTCGGGGCCCGGTGGAAGGTACAGGTAGTCTGTCGGCGCATGAAGTTTTACTCACGTGTTTGATAGCAATACGAGAAAGATGGCAGATGGCAATATGAACAACATCCTTTCTGGTGCACTGGATATACGTTCTGGGACCTTCACAGCGAGGCACCAGATCTATTCCTACACCTGTCTCGCTCAGATCTTGTCTACTTCAAAGGCGATCTGAACCACAGAAAGCTGACATATGATTGTGCTGCACCAGCCAGCATTCCATTCGACATTGCCATTGGACCGATGGCTAGCGCTGCTGGAGCTCCGAAGATTTGCAGCCTGCGGACAATCAAAAGTGATGTTGTTGTTGGACTGGGAGACGATGGGGACGCCATAGCAGAGCGGTTAAACAAGGAGGAGCCAGGCTGGAAAATCAGCGGGAAATATGTGCGTACTTTCAGCACTTACAGCTCCATATATATATTGAGCGTCTACTCCATTCAGGCTGTCGTACTCCTGTCCGAAGGTCGACCGGGGGAGAAAGTGCGGTTTGCTTGAGTGAAGTGAATTCCACTGGTAGAAAAGCGTCACTATCTGGATGCATGTGTCGCCGGCACTTTTTTGTCCCTTACTATAGCTGTTGGGCTCGTGTTTATCGTAGAGCGGTAGAGTTTCGGTAGAGTGCTACCAAACCTCCGTTCTCTGCATATGTATGCATTCCCTCAATTTTTTACTGTACACTTATGAGATACTTATATGTTGATTCGAGAATGACAAGGAACGCTGACATTTCACGCACAAGGCGAAATGCGTCGAGCAATCCATGCATTTGTGTCCCTTCGAAACCAACCATGTGAGCATGGAAAGCATGCGTACAATAGCTTGCACCCACAGCATGGCCCTTAAGAAATCGCTTGTTTATTGTATGCCAGTCAACAGTCCCAGTCAAGTATATACATCCTTGTACATAGCTTTCTTGTAGCACTTTTTCGCTGATGGCAGCCGGTCGAATGATGCCAAGGTTATATTCGCTGGATGATCACTTGGTATTGAGTTAGTAAAGATCGGTCACACATGTATGCGCACTGCGCAGTCGACGTTCAACCCGAAGTGTCGGGCAGATAGCATATGCCACATCGATACCACGTGAGATTTATGCCCAAGCCACCTCGCGGCGCGTTTCGGAGAAAATGAGAGTGTACCTTTGCACGAGCCGCCATTCATGACACAAGATGTCAAATCCATGAGGTCGTCGGAGACTCGATTGGTAAAAACATATTTGGATTGCACAAGGAAAGATTAAAAAAAGGCATTCTTCCTGACGTATTCTTGTACTCTGTGCTTCAAACTTTGAACGTGCATGTGGGCGGTAAACGCTTAGATAATCATCGGACTTTGAACCCAATCTTGCGGCGCGCAGTGCCGAAGAGTAATCGAGAATTGTGCTGAAACCTAAACCTTCGCGTCCGAGTCTGAGCATGGAACCAGTACGGTGCAGAGTTGTGGAATTGTGCCCCAAGGCTTGCTCGCGGTGGCAGACGTAGTGTTGAAGCTACCCGTAGGCAACAATCTGATGATTTTGATCTAGATTCCCATGAAAGGGAAACGCGCAGATTAACCAACCACTGATGTTCGGCCGGAGCTGTGTGAGAGCTTATAGCATGACGATCTTGTGATAAGCTTACCATGGGCCACGTCCAGGCCATCATGACCAAGTATAGCTGTAACTCACCATAGCTTCACAAGCATACTGCGGATGCTAGTATCGTTGATGAATAATATCTGGCGGCTCCTGTTGAGCAGGCTGCCGAGGTGCTCGAGGGCGCATGCTAATGAAAGTATGTGACTCTGATTACGACATGTCCACTTGGCTCATTACTAAACAGAATGAGGTCGGGGGAAGGGGGGGGGGGAAGTGCTGGGCCCTGGTCATAGCTATAGGCAAGATGTTGGTACTATCATGCTCACCATTCGCCATGAACAGGCGAAGTCTTACATTACTGTCTCGTTCGTTGTTCTCCATCTAGACCAGATTTCCTTCTTCAGACTAAATGGCCCCGGTTACTCGCGAGGTTGATGCCCCAGGATTCAGACTCATGCGGTGTATATGCTCCCGGGAACACGATTCTCCATTCTATCTTTCTTTGACAACACCCCACGACTAAAAGCTTGTGTCAAGCCGGCAGGCACTATTCTCATAGGATTCCGGCGCAACATAATTTCCAATGTGACTTTATCTATCAAGCCCGGGCGCCATTCTTCCCAGCAATGCTTTGTCTCTCCAGTAGTCTTCATAGTGCAGTCTCGAAAGTAACGTACCCGACAATGATATACTGGGAAGGATCGAAGTTGGCTTCGTCACCATACAAAGTAAGCATTTCCTAACTATTGGTCCATAAATAAACTGGTGGAATAGCGCATCCTCATGAATGCAGCTAGTCTCACTCGCAGCCAAAAAAAGGTTACCTGTCTCGCTATATTGGTTTTGTCCAAGATGTGCGCACAATGAGTTGATGGTTTACTTATTCTTGTTTTCGGCTTCTTTACATGAGGGGGCGCCTTCCATATCCAGCCTTCTGAGTATGAGATTAACCATATGCTCACCTTTCAGAGATCTTTCAGGATTACCAGTGCATATATAATGGGCTTCGAAATGTGGTATGATCATCAGCTTCCAGTACAGTTCAATCATGTTCCCGGCTGCATCCCTGTTGACGACTCTCCTCTTGGCCTTGTCCATTGTGGCATCGCCTGTTGAAATTCGCAGCTCTCCTATCACCCTCCCCGTTGCCAGGAAGCTAAACACCTCTGGTGGTGCCATCAACATCTTGCAGCACGACCAAGCTCGCGCAGCAGCCCTCAAGAATGTTGGCTCAGACACTCTCAGCCGTCGCACTGCTAGCATTACTGTGACAAACGATGCTGTAAGCTACATTGCAGCAGTTGGCGTTGGTAGTCCCGCCACAACCTGTAAGTTCATTACTGGGAAAACACGCGACTGCTAATGCATTATTGCAGACTACTTGATTGTTGACACTGGTAGCTCAAATACATGGGTTGGTGCCGACACTAAATACGTGGTAACCAGCACCAGCGTCGACACTGGCGATGCTGTAGAAGTCACCTACGGTTCTGGCTCCTTCTCTGGTATGACATACAAGGATATTATAAATTGAAAATACCTACGATTATCTATAGGAACCGAGTACCTCGACACCGTCACTCTCGGTACTGGGCTCACCATCACCAAACAGTCGATCGGTGTTGCTGCTACTTCGACCGGCTTCGAGGGTGTTGACGGTATCATTGGCATCGGGCCCCTGATTTTGACAGAGGGTACCCTGGTAGATTACCCGGACACGACGATCCCGACTGTCACTGAAAACCTGTATACCCAAGGCACCATTGCTGAGATAGTTGTTGGTGTCTCTTTCGAGCCCACCACTTCAGAGTCAGACGCCAATGGAGAACTCACCTTCGGTGGAACTGATGCTACCAGGTACACCGGCGACCTCACATACACGTAAGTTGCTGCAGCTCGGAATTCAATCCAAACTGACAGTAATCACTTATTTCAGTCCTCTCACTACCACCGAACCTGCATCCTACTACTGGGGTATCAACGAGAGCATCACTTACGGCACCACGACCATCTTGGCTGAGACGGCGGGTATCGTTGACACTGGTACCACCCTCATTCTCATTGCTACCAGTACGTATCTCGAGTACAGCGAGTGGTCTTCAGCTGACCAGTGTTCAATAGACGCCTATAGCAAGTACATATCTGCAACTGGTGCTACTGAGGATGAGACGACTGGTCTTCTCCGCATTACCACCGCCAAGTACGATGACCTCGAGGACCTAAACTTCAATGTTGGCAGCGTACGCCTTTTCTGTCTCAAGCCTTCATGCCGGTTGTTCACTATTTTGCACAGGAAACCTACGCTCTCACCCCTAACGGCCAGATCTGGCCTCGTTCCCTCAACACCTACATCGGTGGTAGCACCGACTACATCTACCTCATTGTCAACTCTATTGGCACTCCCAGTGGTGAAGGTCTCGACTTCATCAACGGCTACACTTTCCTTGAGCGTTTCTACGCCGTGTTCGATACCACCCACTCCCAAGTTGGTTTTGCCACAACCTCATACACGGATGCCACCACCAACTAATGCATTTTTTTTGTTGGGTATTGGGTATTTGTACGTCATAATGTAACATTTCACACCCTATGGAAAAATTGTCTTCTGGAAGTGTTTAATGGGGTCGTAGTTGAACGTTCGAATGTTGGCTATCGCTGTTCCACGAATATACCACAGTTCCACTTGCCCCAAATCGCGAGACCACACAATTAGCGTAGACCGATACAAGTCTCTAAGCATCTACATTCAGAAAGGGCAACAACAAGGGATGAATGATCTTTTAATAATAAATCTCACGGACACCGATTGTTCAAGGTCTTCTATGAGATGTGTGCTCGTGTCTATGGCGATGCCAGCAAACCATAACCATGAATAGCTTAGTACAGACAGTCGATGTATGATCACCCACATATGTAACATTGACCAATGACAAGCCGGAGAGAAGGAGAACTGCTCACAGAGAAGTTGATGGTCTAGTGAACAGGTATGCCGCGCGTGTGCGGTCGACGGGTCCTTGCATTCGGAGTGCGCTCCCAGAGAACGCAAGAATCACACGACCCAACCACGTTGTCACCAGCTTGTGAAGCGCGGCTAAACGTGCTTTCAAGTTGAAATGTCACCTCGAAATTAAATACCAGCTTACCATTAAGCCCTTCCACCAGGGCAGATTTGTCCGTGTGGGCAAGCCAGCAGGCTTCGGCTAATTAAGAGTGACCAGACAGGGTAAAGGCATGGCGGAGGAATGACTTGCAGCGGCAGGAAAATCGCTACAAGATGAATGATGACGTCGATACAAAGATTTGGTACACGAGACGGTATGATACAGCAGACGGTGACAATCATCAAACTACTTGAAGTACTTATACTAGCTACAAGTATCACTCGTTATTCCTTTTTGATGGTGTTGCAAATGCGAAAAACTTGAAGCATTCCACTGATTCTAGTGTAAGTTGCTCTTGGGTTGTTTAGCACATACTACCTAGTGGTAGTACTGATACTAGTGGTGGGACACGTATGGTGAGTCACAGAACACGTATGACGGAAGGAGATCAAGAAGACATTTGCACATGGTACAAGAAGACGACGCACATGGTGCGGCGCCCTGCATGTGCTAACTTGAAAGACAGGCTTGAAAACCGAGATTTCTGCAACAAATGTCACTAAGAGGTAGAGTACCGTGACCGTCACAGCGGGCCTTGCCGGACTATCATGTTGGAAAATTCTAGCATTAGTGCAAATAACGTACTTCTTCAAGCTCTTATCACCTGGATCAAACGAATACCAGTGGACTTCTAGTTCCCAGGACAAAGCTTCTCGATGAGGTGCTCGTACATAATGTATGTACAACACATAGGACCATAACAGCATGAGTGACTCCGAGACTTCTTACTATAATTTAGATGAGGCTTGCTGATGTGCGCTGTTACGTGAGAACGTTTGCAGTGTGTATTGATTTCCTTCGTTGGTCGAAGGGTTGACCTCTGATAGTATGCGAACCTCCAGTAAAAATTTCCGCTTGGATTAATTAACCATTGACCATAGATTCATAAAATCGCCAGCTTCGTTTTATTCATAGCATGATTCTCTTCCATGGTTCTGTGCAAAGTTGGCAGATGGTGTCAGTTCAATCAATCGCCCCCCGGGGAAAACAGGGACAATCCTGGACAACCGCTGTCCCCAGTAACAATTACTACACTAACTTTGGCAATGGCACTAACGTTCTGCCGTGTATTCATGATGGGCGAGTATCTCTATGGAAATGAAGAAGCAGTTTAATGAACTATGGGAAACAGGCGAAATGTAAATTCCTGCCACCAGCAAAACTCATGTCACATCTTACAAGTCGGGAAGTCGAATCTTTGCACTCGTGATGATGACTCAGGCCGCAAATATTTTCATCCCTTCGAGGGGGCACGTTTCATGTGTGGTTAAGGTGCCCAACATTCGCGTTCCCCAGTGTATATATACTGAGCCACTGAATGCAGCAATGATTTTCCAGTGAGCCATGTTTTCCGCTACATTCTTGTTACAAATTCTCCTCCTGGCTTTGTCGACTACGGGATCGCCTGTTGAAATTCGCAATTATCCTATCACCCTCCCTATTACCAGGAGGCTAAACGTCTCTAATGGTAATCTTTTGCAGCATGATAAAGCTCGCGTGGCGGCCCTTAGAGATTCTAGCAAGCTCGGTCACCGCATTAGTAACATTCCTGTGACAAATAGTTTTGAATACTACACCGCAGAAATTGGCGTTGGCAGCCCCCCCACGACCTGTAAGTTCAACATTGAGAAAATATGCAGCTGCTAATATATTATTGAAGACAGCTTGATTGTCGACACCGGTAGCTCGAACACATGGATTGGCGCTTCCACTAAGTACGTGGTAACGCGCGCCAGCGTCAACACTGGTCAGCCTGTGGCGGTTGGCTATGGTTCTGGCTCCTTTTCTGGTATGACATACAACAATATCACCAGTTGAAAATACCTACGGTTATCTACAGGAACTGAGTACCTCGATACCGTCACTCTCGGCAGTGGAGTCACCATCACCAATCAGTCAATCGGTGTCGCTGCTACTTCGTCTGGCTTCGGTACCGGTATTGACGGTATCCTTGGCATCGGGCCTGTAGACTTGACAAAGGGTACCCTAACAAAATTACCGACTACGACGATCCCGACTGTCACCGACAACCTGTATAAGAAAGGCACCATTCCTCAGGACATTGTCAGTGTCTTTTTCCAGCCCAGTAGTTCGCAGACAACGACCGATGGAGAGCTCACCTTCGGTGGAACTGATGCTACCAAATACACTGGCAAAATTGCATATACGTAAGTTGCTGCAGCTCGGGGATTGATCCGGGCTGACAGTAATTACTTATTTCAGCCCTCTCACTGCCACCGATAACTTTGCATCGGCTTATTGGGGCATCGACGAGAGCATCACCTACGGCTCCACGCCGATCCTGTCCTCCACTGCTGGTATCGTCGATACTGGCACCACCTTTATTTACATTGCCTCTGGTGTGTGTATTTAGAGTGCAGCGAGTAATAATGGTCTAATCGGCATTCGATAGATGCCTACACAAAGTACAAGTCTGCAACCAGCGCTACTGTGGATGCGGGGACTGGTCTTCTCCTCGTCTCCTCTGCCCAATACAGTGCTCTCAAGAACCTGAACTTCCATATTGGTAGCGTAAGCAATTTCTGTGAGCCCTGATATCTCTTTTTCACCGTTACTACCATGTACAGGAAACCTACTCTCTCACTCCTAACGCGCAGATCTGGCCTCGTTCGCTCAACTCCGATATTGGTGGTAGCAGCAGCGCCATATATCTCATCGTTAACGACATTGGCACGCCCAGTGGCCAAGGGTTTGACTTTATTAACGGCTACACATTCCTCCAGCGCTTCTACTCTGTGTTCGATACTGCCCAGTCGCGCGTCGGCTTTGCCACAACCTCGTTCACTGATGCCACCACCAACTGATGTGGAATTGCCAAAGTGCACAAAGGGTCATTTTTCAGACGAAAGTAGCATGCACATTTGAAGGCTGTACGGACTCTCCTTAGGCTTAGTACATAGGTCTAATTCCGAATCATCACTCAGGTTCGCGTATGATTAGATCGTTCCCACAAGACCTATATTGGTAGCAGCACCAACTACTAATCTACCTCATTGGTCAAGTCCATGAGCACACCCAGTAGTGAGGGTCTCGACTTTATCAGCCGCTACACTTTCCCTGAGCGCGCTTCTCCTTCGTGTTCGATACCACATTGCAACTCCCAAGTCGGCTTTGCCACAACCGCATACACAACTGCCACCACCAACTAATGCGATTTTTGTGTTGGGTATTGGGTATTTGTACGTCACAATGTAACACCTCACAACCTATGGAAAAAATTGTCTTCTGGAAGTATTCCTGGAAATAACTATGGCTCGGGTCGTAGTTGAACGTTTGAATGTCGGCTATCGTTATTCCACGAAGATACCCCAGCTCCACTTGTCCCAGATCGCGAGACCACACACCTAGTGTAGACTGATACAAATATCTGAGTATCAACATTCATTCAGACAGGGCAACAATAAGGGATTAATGTATTTTAATAATAAACCTTGCGGACATCAATTGTTCAAGGTCTTCCATGAGATGTGTGTTCGTGTCTATGTCAATACCAGTAAACCGTAACCACGAATAGCTTAGTTACAGACCGTCGATGTTTTGATCACCCACATATGTAACATTGACCAATGACAAGTCGAAGAGAAGGAGAGCTGCTCACAGAAAAATTGATGGTCTGGTAAACAGCTACGCCGCGCGTGTGCGGTCGTCGGTCCTCAGGCCTTTGCGTTCGGAGTGCGCTCCCAGAGAACGAGAAAATCACACGACCCGGTCACGCTGTCGCCAGCGTGTCAAGTCTAGTTAAACGTGCTTTCAAGTTGAAATGTCACCTCGAAATCAAATACAAGCTTAGTACCATTGACATTGAGCCCTTCCACCCGGGCAGATTTTCCCGCGTGGGCAAAGGCTTCGGTTCATTAAGAATGACTAGAGGGGGTAAGGGGGTGGTGGAGGGATGACTCAGTAATTGCTACAAGATGAATTATGAATGATCACACAACAGAAGGATGTGGCGCATGAGGTAGCATGGTACGTCAGACAGTGACAAATCATCCAGCTACTGGAAAGATTTATACTAGCTGCAAGCATCATTCGTTGATCTTTTTTGATGGTGTTAGAAATGCAGACCTTCAATTTTTGAATGCGAAAAACACGCCTGTGTTACTCTTGGGTTGTGTAACACACACGGCGTGACACGGGCCAGTTGGTCGTGGGAAACGCATGGTAGGTTGAGTCACAGAACATGTGTATGCAACAAGAAGACGACACATGGCCGCCACGACGCCATGCGCGGTCATTTCGTCAGTCGCCTGATATCGGCATCATGCTGTGCATGTGAAAATTGACGATTACATGAAAATACAATGGTAATCCTTCAAGCTCTTACCACCTGGTGGCCTGGATCAAACGAATATCGACAATTAATCTATCAGTGGACTTCCAGTTCCCAGGAAAAGGCTTCCCGACGCACATAATGTATGTACAGCACTTGGGACCGTGATAACATGAGTGACTCTAAGACTTCTCAGCCCTTAGACGTTACCTGTCTGTGCCTATCATTGGTGCCACATATAGGCCTGCTGATTCCAGATCCAGGAGTCACTGATGTGCGCCGCTACGCACTGATTTCCTTCTCGAGGGAACAGCACTGTAGTCATGCTTCCAGTATAAATTTCCCGGTTGCATAAATGGACCATTGGACCATCATAATGGGTCCACATGATTCAGAAACTTGCCAGCTTCGTCTTATTAATGGCATCTTCCCATTCCACGGTTTTGTGCCAAGTTAGCAAATGGCATCAGTTCAATAACTCGATGATCAGGCCCGGGACAACCGTGAGCAGGGACAACCCTGCTCTCCTCAGCCACGTTTGCTACCCTGACATTGGTGCTGATCCTCTGCCCAAATATATCCATGATGGGCGAATATCTCTATGGAAATGAATGAGAGGCAAGTCAATGAACCATAAGTAAACAGGCGAATTGTAAATTCGTGCCGTTAGCGATCAAAAGCAAACCTGTTGTCACATTTCGTCGGGAAGTCAAATCCTTGCACTCATTCCATACCTGTCTTGTTATCGCTTTTTCGAGGGGGGACATTTCATACGTGGCTAAGGTGCCCAACAATCGCGTTCTCCAGCAC
Organism: Suillus decipiens; assembly: GCA_016695475.1. Taxonomy (NCBI): domain Eukaryota; kingdom Fungi; phylum Basidiomycota; class Agaricomycetes; order Boletales; family Suillaceae; genus Suillus; species Suillus decipiens. Next base: position 607,054 of record MU172921.1, on the reverse strand, counting down.
ATATATAATGGGTCACTGAGTGCAACAATGACTTTCCAGTGAGCCATGTTCCCCGCTGCATCCTTGCTGATACTTCTCCTTCTGGCTTTGACAATCACGGGATCTTCCATTGAAGTTCGCAATTCCCCCATCACCCTCCCTATTGTCAGGAGACAAAACTTCACCAGTGGTGCTAATAACCTTTTGCAGCATGATAAAGCTCGCGTGGCGGCCTTTAGAGATTTCCTCGCGCGCAAGCCTAGTAGCAGACCTGTGATAAACACCGATATAGGCTACATCGCAGTTGTTGGCATTGGCAGCCCCCCCACGACTTGTAAGTTCAACACTGAGAAAACATGCGGCTGCTAATATATTATTGAAGACAACTTGGTTGTCGACACCGGTAGCTCGAACACATGGGTTGGCGCTTCCACTAAGTACGTGGTAACGCGCACCAGCGTCAACACTGGTCAGCCTGTGGCGGCCGACTATGGTTCTGGCTCCTTTGCTGGTATGACATACAACGATACCACAAGTTGAAAATACCTACGATTATCTGTAGGAACTGAGTACCATGACACCGTCACTCTCGGTGGTGGGGTCACCATCACCAATCAATCGATTGGTGTTGCTTCTACTTCGTCGGGCTTCGCTGGTGTTGACGGTATCCTTGGCATCGGGCCTGTAGACTTGACAGAGGGTACCCTAACAAAATTACCGTCAACGACGATCCCGACTGTCACCGATAACCTGTACAAGCAACGCATCATTCCTCATCACGTTATCAGCCTCTTTTTCGAGCCCAGCAATTGGAAGACAGAGACCAAAGGAGAGCTCACCTTCGGTGGAGTTGATGTTACCAAATACACTGGCGACATTGCATACACGTAAGCTACTCCAGCTGCTACTAGGTTAATCCAGACTGATAGTAATTTTTTTTTCAGTCATATTACCACCACCAATCCTGCATCGACATATTGGGGTATCAACGAGAGCATTACCTATGGCTCCAAGACAATCTTGTCCTCCACTGCTGGTGTCGTCGATAGTGGCACCACCTTTATTTTCATTGCCACTGGTATGTATCTAGAGTGCAGCGAGTAGTAATGGTCTGATTAGCATTTAATAGATGCCTTCATCAAGTATCAGTCTGCAACCGGCGCTACTTTGGATAAGGCGAGTGGTTATCTCACCATTTCCCTTGCCCAGTACAATGCCCTCAAAAACCTCGATTTCCATATTGGAAAAGTACGTCATTTCTGTCAGCCCTGACACCTGTTGTTCACCATTTTGCAGGAAGTTTACTCTCTCACTCCTAACGCACAAATATGGCCTCGTTCCCTCAACTCCCAAATTGGTGGTATTAGCGGTGTCATATATCTCGTCGTTAATGACCTTGGCACGCCCAGTGGCCAAGGGTATGATTTTGTTAATGGTTACGGATTCCTCCAGCATTTTTACACTGTGTTTGATACCAGCAACCACCGGGTCGGTTTTGCCACAACCTCGTTCACTGATGCCACCACCAACTGATGTGGAATTTCCAAAGTATACAAAGGACCATTTTTCAGACGCAAAGTAGCATGCGGATCCGAAGGCTGTACGGAGTCTTCTTAATACTAGTCTTATTCCTCGCTAGGGTTCGTGTATGATTAGATCATAGGAATAGTATCACATCTGGTTAGGGCCATCAGCCTGAGGTAACTGACCCGAAAATGATAAAATGATAAAAAGCTTTAATTACTGTATCAGCAAACTATGACAGGTTTCACACAAACAACAAGTCTACACAAGGTATTACAGACATACAAGCAATTCAAAATTTCGAGCTGTTACGGTTTTTATAATTATGCGGAATCCAACTTTTTTGGGGGCCAGGACCCCACCACGTGAGCCACTGAACGCGAGAATAATACAATTAACTAATTAACTTTCTACATTTCTGTTCAGAGTTTGTAAGCCGTACAAGGCACCAACCGGCCAGTGACACTTTTATTGATGCAGAACCCGTAGAGTCGAGGAACATGTTTCTGGTGAGACTGTACACCTGATATACGTCCTGGCACATGCCACAATATCCTTCTTCGCAGCCCCTAGAACCATCACCTTCGGACAATATTACCGCTTATCAGATGTTTTGCATTTTTGTATCACGGCTTCCAGTTCATCGACGTTGAGCCATGTGTTCCTCCTGCATCGCTCGTGGTTTCATGACAATTCATAGGATCGTTGGTGGAAAAAGATGGACGACAGTTGTTGAGCGACGCGCAAACGGGGGTGAGCTCAGAGAAGAAAGAAGGGTGAGGCGCCGATTCAGTTCTTAGGAAGGGGGCGCGCGAGATATGTGCTCGATCGAAGCACACCTGGAGGATCTTCGCACGGTACAGCCTAGCCAAATTTCGCGTCATCCACCTGAAGCTGCCGATCAGTTCAACGACTCGATCGTCTCGGGACAACGCTTGCTATTCGCTAATATTCTAACAGTCATTGAAGTGTAAGGACCAGAGGTCCTCTACGCCTGGACCACGCTTCAAATCAAGAACGTTCGAGACCGACCACATGCTACGCAACTCTCGTTACTCTTACCGTCACTCATTCAAATTTTCATAC